>JAAAKE020102786.1:0-18060 GCA_010014785.2 Anisolabis maritima
ATGATTTATTCTTAATCTGTTAATAGTGATAATTTCTTGCCGAGATAAATTTGTGTGTGATTTAAACCAGGGTTGAGTAGGGTTGTTTTTGATTTGTATTAGAGCAGATCCTTTTATCTGAAAATCTTGTTTTTATCTTTTCTATTAATAATTTTGACAAAATAAGTTGAAAAACTTCAATGTTCGGACAATTAAGTCAAATTTTTTAGATAATTCCATAATAAAATAATTTATTTTTTTTTTAATATTATAATAAATATTTTTTTTTTTACATTGGTATTGCTGTACAATCTGGTTTTATCCAGTTTTGATATAAGAAAAGGATAGAAAGAGGATTGAAGAGAGAGCTAGAAAGAGAAAACAAAGGGAACAAACATGGAGGATTTTCGCACCATCTTTTGGGTATTTAGTTTTGTTGAATAAGAACTTTTAAGTATGTGTATTTTCATCATTCTCAATCATTCTATTTTACAGTTTCTACAAAGGGCTCAAAATCATGGGATCTTTTGAATGATAGAAGACGACTGGTAAATAAACTTAGCGCAGAAGAAAACCAGCCAAATGTAAGTTTTTTTATTTATTTTTTTAAATTGTACGTTAAATTCTTCGTATTTTATTTCTTGTAGATTTCATAGCTTCAAGCAAGGTGTTTAATTGCTTCCGGCCATAATACTCTTATAGTTAGTGGCTCGAACCACTTGTGAATTTCGTAAAATTATATTTTATAGGAAAAACTCTTAAAAAAACCCCCCACACTCTATTAATATTTAATTATATAATATTACATTATTTTCCTAAACTATTCACCAAATACCCCCAATTATCACGTATATATTAAGCAGCAATAGTGAAGTCAGATTTTATTTCTGAAAGTTTATTTTTTGAAAATTTAGAGATTGTTTATAGCCTCTTCGTTTATAGCCTTTTTCACCTAATTTCCTAGTCTTGTTTTTTTCTGCTTTGAAGGGGGGACCTCCCCATGAATATATACGTTTATCAACCAGTAGCAAAGAAAATAGATAATATAGGAGGAGTAACGTAGATAGAATCCTTGGAATAGAAGTAGTTATCAGTAGAATAATGGGGGGAGGAACCAGATCGAAAGTAAAATAATTTTAAGGAGGATATAAACATAAATGGGTGTCTCTCATCTGTCTTAACAGCGTTTAACGTATAGTATACCAGACTTTTATAATATTACTAAAAAAAAATTCCCTTCTTTTTTATTTAGGTCAAATATGATTTTTCATTTCACAAGGGTACTAAAATTTCTAAGCGCCGGCCTCTGGACTTTTTTCCAAACGCACCCTTGTCCTTCCCAACAAAAAGTTGAAAATCTCTATCTTGATTGATTATATTATCTGAATCAAAATTAGTCAGGCTTTTTCATATATTTTTCTAATATCTTAATTAATTTTTGAGGTTAGCATCTCCTCACTCTCCTTTAGAGAGAAGGATGTGAGGAGGTGTCCCTGTTTATTTTTCAATCTTTTTCTGACAAGTGCTGAAAAATTATCTTAAATAGTATTGTTATTTCTTTTTTCCAAACAGATATTCGAGTACTCCTACACAGTTTGAGTTTCAAAATGAAGATTTGACATTTATTAATTGATGGAATCAATTTTTTGGCTACACCCCCTTGCTTTTCTTTTGAACATGGATCATGATCTATCTTTCTGCATCTATTGTAAAAAGAGATTCATACATCCTTAAATATAAGGTTAAAACATAAAGGTATTTATCATATTATTTTTTTCAATAAAATTAATTGAAAATAAAATTTACCGTTGCTTTTTCAAAAAACATTTTTTACAGAAAGAAAATTATTTGATAAAATTCATCTTGCTCATATTGATTTTTTTTGGGAAGGTGTAAAGATTAATACTAATCAAAAACAGCTAGAATATGATTATATTTAAAAAATCTTTATCTTCCCAATATTATTATTATTTATTATAATTTTATTCGAGTAAACTAATGCAAAGAGAAAGAACATATAAAAAAATTTACAAAATTAACAAATGATTGTAATGATTAAAAAAATTTAAGTATCTTGGATCTCACCTGGGTAGAGTACTATATAATATAAGAGGGAAACAAATTCAAAGAACACATTTTAATTCGACAATCACAAATGAGGGGAGCTTCAACATTCTGTCCAAAAAATTACATATTCCCTTTAAGTCTTTTGCTCCTACACCATCCTATTAACAAAAGCTGTTTTCTATTACAGATAATAAATAACTTCTTATTGAACATAAAGAACTTTGTGTTATAATTATTATTTTAAGACTATTTTCTTTTTGTGAATAATCAGTTGGTACAGTGGTATTGAGTATGCATGAAAAGTTGTATTTTCAGATACTTAAATTAAAAAAAAAACAAATAATTAAATTTTAGCTTTAATTACTCATATCATCTTTATTTCGATAATGACATGACAATTACTTATTATAAATATATAAAGTAAATTGTTATGTTTAAGGAATATATTCTTTATATAAATTTCAGGTATAAAATGTGAACTAGGAAAGAAAACTCATCTCGAGTGTAACATGGACAAGAAAACAAGAAAAAAAGTCTCGAGGATAAATAAGGGTGGGCATAAAAAAAACAACAAAGAAAAGCCAACTAATCTTTGAAACCCCATGAGCTGCCACATTAAACTAAGAATCTAAACAAACAAGGAAGTTATTTGCTCTTTAAAGCTGTTCTGCACAGGTGACCCACATTTATGATTTTATAAACTTGAGATTATCATATAAATTAAATTATATATTTCTCTAATCCTTTATTCAATCTTATTTCTACATTTTTTCTCAGAATCTCGAACCAAAAATTAAGATAAAGAAAGGTCCTTTATTAATTGGACAATATATTACGTACAAGTGAATTTGGAAGCGGACTCATCATAATTTCTATAATTTTTACAGGATTAGAAGTCATTACGAGAATTGAAACTCATTTATTATAGATGAATTACACTAACCTAAGTTTTCAACATAGATGTTATTTCATATTTATTTATTTGTTGGGGAGAGAATGACAAAGTGGATCTTTTATAAATCTAATTTATTTACTTTTTTGAATAATAGGGGTATGTTTTGAAAAAGTTAATGGTTTTCAAAACGCCCCAAGTGAATATAAGTCAATATATCATATATCGTTTAGAAAGTGGGAGATTCTTATTTACTTTATTCAGATCAAGAATTAGGGGAAAAAGCCTGAAAAAAGATGCTTTTGATGTCAAAATTTACCTAAGAATATCTAATCTAAGATTGTCCCTGCACCCTTCCCCCCTCATTTCACACCATGGTTTTCATCCCTTTTCCCTATTCGATTATTAATAAACTTGGATTATGAAAGGACTCCTAAACAGAGTTATATTGCAAAGTTCAAGAAGTCGATGAGTTTCTGGAATAGGCAATTAAACAATAGGTTTATGTTACTAATTAACGCCCTTCGGTACTAAACCATTCTTGTCTTTGCTCCCAAGGGATGAGAAATCCTATTCAAGACAAGTAGGTCGGCTGGTGTGATTACTCATTCTAACACATCAGCCCTTTACTCCTATACAAGCCCTTCGACCTCCCGGGGGAAACAACTTTCCTGTCTAGCTTTGATTGGGTCCCGAATACCCCATTCAAATATACACATCCGATCAAACTTGGAAATTAGATTAGTTGCATTCGACACCCGGGATTGAGCCCTGAAC
The DNA here is from genome assembly GCA_010014785.2 of Anisolabis maritima. Taxonomy (NCBI): domain Eukaryota; kingdom Metazoa; phylum Arthropoda; class Insecta; order Dermaptera; family Anisolabididae; genus Anisolabis; species Anisolabis maritima. Next base: position 3,716 of record JAAAKE020102786.1, read on the forward strand.
AGGTAATTCTGTCTGGGCCAGACGTGAAGGGCTGAGAAGGTTTCTCTCTGTCCTATTTGCTAGCAATAATATGCAAATTACATCACCAGAGGTGTCACATGCATTTTATTTGTAACCAAACATTTCAAATGTATATTCCAGTAAGTTAGGTTACATTTTAGTAATTATATATATATGTAATAGTGATGTGTCCGTCGATCCTTCTGTCTATCGGCCTTTATATCACGGAAATTTAAAAAATTCACAGTTGAACTGTGAAATTTTTTTATATAACTGTAAATATGAAAAATAACGAATCATAAAAAAATACTGTAAAAGAGAGGACCATGGGAAGAAGCCCCGTGGCGAGGTGCATGGCACACGGAAGGCGGGCAGATATTTAAAATTATATTAAAAAGTAACTCAACATATTTTGACTTATTATTTTAATTTTTATAATAAGTTTTATATAAATATGAACTTTGATTGTTTTTAATTTCAATATGTTCCATTTTTTTAAATTATAAATTTTGCTTTTTTTACTTTCTCTACCTACAATATATCGTCGCTTAGCCTACAAAATACGATATATGCACTTTTTTACTACTTTTTGTAATTTAATTTGACATTGTTTCCCTCTGAAAGAAAATTGCATAATTTTTGTTCTTCCCTTTTTGACTGTACACATTACGGATATTTACATTTCTGTCTTTCATTTCTTGTTTACGGTTTAGGTTGTTTTTGTCTCTTCTATAAAATTTTATAAGAAAATTTACTGGATTTTATTAGCCCAGACAATATATGAAATATATAGTAATTTTAATAATAAGGGAACTATTTCTCATTGATAGAATCGATATGATGTCCTATTCAGTACATTTTTTGTCATTTTTACTTTATCTTAACAATATATATGTAATCTATAGGATAGGGAAAGTATTGCGATCACAAAAAATCGACGTCGGGATTTGAACGTAAATTCACATTTTAATGTTCCCTGAGTCTAAAAAAATAGGTCTCGCAAAATGGTCTCTCTCTGTATATATATATATATATATATGTGTGTGTGTGTGTGTGTGTACGTGCGTGTGTGTATGTAAACAAAATACCTCAAAAACGAAAAACAGGCTCAAATTTGATAATTAAACTAGATATCCATTTCTCATGAAAGACACTTTTAAATAAAATGGGCCTCTTTTCTATTTTCTTAAAATTTGCTCTAACGATTTTGATTAAAATTCATATATCAAAATTAGCTTTTGAAATGTATTAACTTTTATTTCCCCCTAAATTGTTCAGGGCCCCTTTACTCTTGTAAGTTTTAGGTTTTTTGTGTTGTTCTCCAAACTACTCAAATAATTTTGATTTAATTACTGTACTTATAAAAAATTGGGCTAGCTTTATTAATAATTTTCCATCACAAAATAGTTTGAGGCCTTCATTTTGAGATTTTAAGAATCCCATAAAAAAATTAGGACGACTCATTGCCATGGTATCAAGATATAAATATTTTAAATCCTGTTTTTTTTTTTTTGAAGTGCACCGGAGGCCATTTAGACTTCGTCCTTATTTATTTAAATTAATTGGTAGGCAATATAATTTAAATAAATTTTTGTCGCTCAGGACGGGAAGCGAACCACTGACATTTAATACGTGAAGCTCTGCACCAAGGGACAGGGCAAAATCCTGTTTGATTGCAAACAAGGTTTCTTTTTTAGTCTCTGGGACATCTGAACCCAAATAGATTTTTAATCGATACGTGTATATATTTATTACGATTCACATTATTCAGGCATATTTAAATATATCAATTGGTATCCAATTGATTAAAATAAATTTTCATCGAACTGCCCGGGATCCGAACCTATACCCTTTGGCTTTTAAGGTCATCATCAATATTGACAATGTCAACTTCCCGGTCAGAACTAGAGGTCTGGCTTCACATACCGAAGGTCAGAGGTTCGCTGCCCGTCCTGAGTGACAAAAATTAATTTAAATTATATTGGCTTTAAATAAATAAACGGAGTTTAAATGCCTTAAATTGCCGAAAAAGACTTAAAAAAAAAAAAAACTTCTCGGCCAACGACGGGGGGAGGGGGGATAAACAAGGTTAAATTACTTATTAATTTTTTTTATATCTATAAATATTGCCTTGGGGTTAAATGGGAAAAAAATTGCTGGCACCACTATTAATCTCTTGGCTGATATAGTACTATCGGAAAGAAAATAATATGTGTACACAAAAAAATCTGGAGTGACACCACATAATATTACTTTCTAATTATACAAGAGAAAGTTGTGATGTGTTCTTAGTCCCATTTAATAATTAATTTTTTCTTATAATCAAGAAATTTTTCGAAATAGTTTAATAATTAAGAGATATTATCAAAATAACTTTCCTAATATCATATATTTTCCCCAAGTTATTATAAAAATTGATATAAAACTTTTTAACTTATGGGAAAACCAAATTTACATTTATATTGACATGACATCAAAAATATTCTCTTTTCTATCTTTTATATAGTGTACATCAAGATTCTTAATAACAGGAAATAAGAAAACCACAATCTGAATGGTGCGCCTTATGATAATGTTGTTGTAAAAGTATATAGTGACAATAGCCAGGTTGGCTATATGATAAATTTATTATATGATTAGCGATTCCGCAAGGCATATCAGTTTTTAATTTATCACCAAGGCTTGGCCATTGTCTCTTAACATAAATCACGAAGAGGTTTCGCCCTTAGCATTAGCGAAGACACTTAGAGCCCTCCAAGGCTTAAATCATCAGCTCTTCTCTTATTTCAAGTTTTCTTTGATATGGTCGATTTAAGAATCGAATTATCGAAAAGCTTATCAAATCTTTTTTATTAATGTTGAAGAATAGAATTAAAATAAAGCCTACCAATTATTAAAATAAATAAATTTTAAAATAAAAAAAGTCGGAGTCTAAATGGCCTCAGATGCCGAAAAAGACTTAAAAAAACGTTGAAGATATTTTTCAATTGAATTGTCAAAGATTCCTTAGATTTCTTGTCATATTTATATAATTCAAATAAAAATAAACTATGATCTTATATTGTAGATTTGGTGGAAAATTTATTAAAAGAATGAAATAAGAGGTAATATATATTAATTAATCTCAACAACGCTAGCGAACCATATATATATATATATTATTATTATTATTATTACCATGGCATTATTATTAAATTTCCAATACAAAAAAAGTAAGAGTTTATTGAAACCAAACTCCAATTTTAAAATAATTCATTTAAAATAATATTGCTTTAATTTACATCTGAATCTATTTTATAAAAAACAGAAAGAAGCAGTTATTTGCAAATTGCCGTATCATAAACCAAATTGTGGATATTTTTTTAAAACTTTAAGCCTGATACACTCATCTCTTTATTCCCTTATATAATCAGAGCCCGTGTAGAGCTAAATCGAAAATGTTGTTCTCTTTTGTATAAGGTGGTCCACTTCATCTTTTTTTACTATAAATATGGATTTTTTTTTTTTTTTTATTAGAGAATTTTACCAATTAATTTTTTTTATGATTTAATCCATTCATCCCAATGAGCGGCTCTTATAATTATCTTTATAATAGATGAAAAAAATAATTAATATTACAAAAAATTTTAATACGCTTTTATATTTTATAAAAAAAAAAAAAAAAACAATAAGTCATAATATTATAATTAATAAGAAATAATTAATTTTTTTTTTTTTAGATTTTATAACATTGTTGACTCATGGATGGTCGTTCTTAATAACTGCAAATATAAACTCAATGATCAAAGGTACATTGATTTTTTGAATATTCTAATCCATAAAAACGTTATTCGATCCCGAGAGAGGGGGTGGGGGATTTCTATTTCAATTTTTTTGTGGATATTATTTGTATTTCATATTTAAAAAAATAATGTTTCTTTTAAAGATTCTTTTATCTGCATTTGATAAATAAATATAACTAATCTTAATCTATTTGAAAGATATGCCCTTTAATCCTAATTTCACAATCTATTATAGTTTTAATTAAATAAACATAATTAAGGGCCGACACACTTTTAGGATAGAGGTATTCGTGAAATAGAAATTTGTTTGCAAGCCAGGTTAGTCCGCAAATTAATTATTGTTAATGGCTTCTGAAGGGAGTTTAATTGTGTTCACAGGTGAATAAGGGAGGAAACTCCACGTGGGGCGAAGGGCTAACAAGTTTTAATTGAAATGACGCATTTCACCGACGAGCCCTTGGCCAACCAACTGCTCGTGAAGGCGTAATTGCATGTCAGAACACCGACACGACACGTATGCAACAACGTACACATCGGTTTAATTACTTTTATTTTATTTATTTTTATTTCTGTTTTTTACCCAAATGCATCCGAATGTGCATCATCCTCCAAGGAACGGGTCAATTAGGAAAATTAAATTTGTCGCTTACCTGATTAGGTCCGGTTTGATAGGTCATTCACAAATGCAAATAGGCAGGTATTTGCATAAACCCAAAGCAACTGTATTACTAAATATATATTTCCGTAAAATAAATAAAACTATTTAATGCTTCTTTGTAAGAACAAAACATATGTATTTATTTTTAAATATTAAAACATTGTATAAATACAGCTAAGAACTTTTCTAAGTTTTTCTTAAGGAGAGAGGGTCAGAGACATTTTACACACACGTGTAATATAGAGGCGCACCCAGAAGGGGGGAGGGCTTCCTCTACTAATAATCTACTCAACTATTGGCTGTTTACAAATTAGCTAGCTATTTTTATTAATAGCAGTTATTAGCAGAGGCAGCAAATAAAAAACTTGGGATCCTTAAATGATTATAGAGTATATATGTCCCAAAATTTGTGATTTTTTTAAAATAAAACAAAAACTGAGAATTTAACTTTGCAGAGAGGGGCAGGGGACAAAATTCGGTGCGTTTTCTTTTAGAGTGAAATGCAATTTAATTTCATATAAGGTGGCCTACAAAATGAATATCTTATTTTATTTCTTAAAATTACTTTAGGAAAAATCATTAAATTTATTTTTATTTGGGCCCCAACCCTAATTCTTGAGGCAATTTGTCGCTTACCTGATTAGGTCCGGTTTGATAGGTCATTCACAAATGCAAATAGGCAGGTATTTGCATAAACCCAAAGCAACTGTATTACTAAATATATATTTATATAAAATAGATCAAAATATATATTTTTATAAAATAGATCAGCATTTTGAATTCTCAGATTTCATTACGTTTAACATTTTTTTGAGTCTGGAAAACATAGTGTCCGCCGTGTCTAGATATCTATGCAATTCTCACAGGTGTCCCGAATCACAGTTTAATTTCTAATGAAAAGCAGGAGGCGAGTGACTAAGCGACTGAGCTGCGGATTACGTTTCCTAAGTTACAATAGAACTCGGGGTCGAGTTCGGCGTATCGAAAAAAATCCAACATAGCCGAAAAAGGAAAATAATCCTCCCTCCCCAACAAATTGACACCAAGGGCCTTGCGGATGGAAAAATCATTATCCCTAGATCCTCTTGAGACCACGGACTTGAAGAGGCTGCTCTATCTAAAGATTGTTCAGTATCCAAGAACACCGTTAACGGAGATACAATAGATAAATAGATAGGAGTACAATAATAACCCATACCCATCTATCATCTCCTAATGAAAATCAAAATTTAAGATTTATATAGTACTTGTAATCTGAGAGGAAATTTTTCACATTGATCTAAAATAAAAATTAAATCTTAGGAATCTTGAGTACTAAGATTCTCTTCTATTTTAATCCAATCCTAAATATCTTACTTCAATTCAAGCACTATCTAAAATTTAAACTTAATTTTCATTAGAATATGTTAAAACGAATCTAATATCGCAACCCTATCATGATCCAATTTTTTTCTAGAATAAATAAACGGAAATAGTTTATTGGTTTTTCTAATCTAATTCATAACCGAAGTAAAGTCCTTTTGTATTGGCATTATGTTGGGTCGTCCTTTTAGTATAAGTTGACCACTTCTTGGAGTTTATGGGGATAATTTGTCTTCCAAAAGATTTCTCTGTCTTTACTTTTTCCTCTCCCCAAAAAAAAGATGTACTCTCAAAGGAATTCATATTGTGAATACAGTTATCAATGCCAAAAGGTTATTATTATCATAGGCTTGTATTACAAAATGTAAAATCACAAGTGTTAAATTTATTATTCTAACATTTCTATTAGTAGTTTATAATTTTAGATTTTTCTTGCTGGTAATATAAATACTTATTCAATTAAGAATCAATCATTATATAAATAATAAATGTGTTACTTCAATAAAAAATTTATGTAATTATAAATTGGATAACTTAAGTATGACTATAAAAGTAAACATGGAACATAATGATGTCTCTAAATGATGAGGTCATAAAAGTATGTAAGAATCCCGTTGGACTGATTGTGGCACATTTTCAATAAGTTCAGGTCTTGCAAAGGGCCTTATCAGCAGCTATATCAAACCTAGGGCTGAAAGCTTGTTTGCTTAAGACAAATAGGAATGCCATTCTCATGACTTATAAGACAGGTGCAGAAACAAAGATACATCCTGAAAAGGTGACTATTGATTGATTATTTTTGATTTGTCTAACTGGACATGAATATTATCATTGTACTCGAATAAGGCATTAGGATTTTTGAAGATTATCTTGTCACTATGATTTGTTTAAATAAAAATTTTAATTTCTGATAAATGAATCTTAATCACTAATAATTCTCCTCCATCAAGAATTAAAAATTATTACTTTTTTATATTACATTATCTTGATTTAATTATTACTGGCCGACTCAAATAGTAGAAAGGTGTAATTATACCAAATTTGACATGGTTAGATTTTGATAGATGATTATTACAACATAATTTAACTATTTAATCTATAATCCGTATGTAATATATATATGTTGTTGGCAAAATCACATCTGCATTTTAAAATTGCTTCTCTCAATTTTAATTTTATAATTTTTTTTTTGTTTTTAATAATAGTTTAGTTTCAAGAGCAATTTCAAACCACTAGGTTCACAGAGTTTACAAGTACATGAAGTCTCCAACGCTTGCGCTTTCTGAAGTACGAATGGACGAAAAAACGTTACTATCTTCATATTGCGCATGTCTCGTACAATTTGGAATCAGTTTATATCACAAATTGCTAGTATACCAAAAGTTGATAAATAACATCTTTTAAGCTCAAAGGAGGTTCGATCCCAGAAAGGATTTGTTACTAATTTCTGAGGTCCAGTAATCTAAGCACTAATGCCAATCTTTTGTTAATAAATTTTTTGAAAATATATTAAAATATAAGAGAGTTCTTTGTATGATGAATAATAAAAATTATTTGAAGCATAAGTAAAAACAATGTTCAAAAACTAAAAAGGGCTTTAGGGCATTATGTATTGAAACGATTTCTTTACAATCTGAGTAATTTGTAGAAGGGCTTTTATATTATCTCTATTATCTATTAATTTATACATAATTTAAAAAAATTTTATTTATTAATTGATTGGCAGTTGCTTTTGGAGGCTAATAAAGGAATAAGAAGGAAGAATGCAGCAAAAAAAGAAGCTCTTGGATTCCAAAAACCGAAAGGAGACATTTCGGACAAAATTTATTGGTCCATTTTTAGTCACTTATTGGCTATTTTTGGTCATGAATATGTGTATATGGTGACATTCGAGAACTTGCATGACACCAGACGAAACTTATTATAATTAAAAGAAAAAGAATATATTTATACATACATTGTTACATCATATACACCTACTCAGGACAACTCTGTGCCTGACAACAAATAGCCAATAAGTGACTGAAAATGGATTAATAAATTTTGTCTGAAATGTCTTCTTTTGGCTTTCTTTTAGGCGCATTCTGCCCTATTTTTATATTTATTATTTATTTATTATTTTTGTACTTGATATGACTAATAATTAAATTGTTTTTTTTTTAACCACGGTTCCATATTATCGCGATATGGAGCTCGGAATGCAAAACTGTAAATTCAGGATCGCAACTGTATATGTTTGAACCCATAGAACATCCATTATTAAAAAGCATATGGAATAACATGTAGAAAAAGAAAGATATATATTGTAAGTCAAGATGTGCAATCTTAAAGCTGGAAACAAAACATAACCATAGATTACACGTAAAATTACATCGGAAAAATTGCAAAGCTCCCATATACTTTCATTTTCATTTTTTTAGAATTTTTTATTCTGTAGTCTATTTTTGCAGTTTGTTTTTATTTTGTGGTTTTTTAATAAAATTTAATGGATTTTATGTTCACTTTTAAATACGGATGAGGGGCCGGTCTTTTTGTGAAGAGCCCTGGTTCAAAGCCAACTTGATCGACAGATCAACAGTTGCCATCCCACTAAAAACAATTGATTTGTAGCCTGCCTAATTTGGGCTTAATTGATAAAATTTTGAAGAGTCAATATTGATACTAATCATGACTGTTTCCCTCTTTTTATAGAAGCCGGTCTGTAAAAAGACGAGGAGAATAATTTATTATTTTATAGGCCTATTGGGAATGATTTATGTCCATATTTTGGACAAATTTAATTATATTTAATATCACAACTAAGAAATGATATTCAAATTATTTCTACGACTCATGTTCCTTCAAATTTTATTAACTGAAAAATTTGATAAATGAGAATTGTTGATATGATGAGGTGAAGAGGAAATAGGATCAGGCATCTATTTCCTCTTCACCTCATCACTAAATATAGACATTAATATTCAAACAAATTGTTGATATGTATATGTGCATTGTATCTATGTATATACACTAATCATTTTCATGTATATATATATAGATTAGTTTAATTTTTACATGGCCTTAAGAAGATGAAAGATTATTATTAAATAAAAATTTAACAATCTTCAAGAACTGTCTTGAAAAAAAATTCTCATTTTTCGTTTAAAACTCAAACTATATTTTTATAATTACAAAAATTTACAAATTTTACTTTGGTTTCCTTTAGTGTAAAAACCTTGTTTTCTTGAAATTGTTGAATTTTCAAGAAGTTCTTCCTTAATAAAGTTAATTTTTTGATCGTAAATGGTTTTATATTCTGGAGAATTTTGTATTTGTTCGAAAGGAGGAATTGGATTCTTAATGAGTGATTTAACACATTTTATAAATTTTCGGGGGAAAGTATCAGGCTGAAAAAATATACACTGAGAAAAAAGTCCAGGATGTAAAATATTAGCTTGAAGATAAGTCTTAAATAAAGAATGTAAATGACCAAAAAAAACTCTAGACACAACGTTAATGATCTTCTTTTTACGTTTAATTTCTTCTTCCAGAGGACCTTTTATAATTTGAATATTATTTGGATATTCCAGTGAAGGCAGTTTCAAGGTATATATTGCCGACAATTTTTCTTCACCCTCTTGAGAATAAGAATTTGATGTAAACATTAAATCCTCTCTTGACAAAATTGGAGTTTTTCTCTTTATTTTGGAATCTCCTGATTTAGAATAAAAACTCGAATCATCACCACTATCATTACTACTAGTACCAGAAAATGTTAGAAATTCAGATTCTATGCTTAAAGGTAGAGTATTTTTCGAAGTCTGCTGCATCTGCTGCTGCTCCTGCTCTTGCTGCTTCTGCAGCAGAGATGTTCTCATGAACTTTGAAGAAAATATATTACATTCTTCATTATCTCTATACGATTTGCCGAAATTTATTAATGTATTCTTATTTGCTTTATTACTCAGAAAGTTATTTAAACTTTCATTATAAAACGTTTTAAGATTTTTATCTTGTGATTTTAATTCCTCTATTTCATCAGTACAGGTTTTTTCCACTTTTTTAACCAATTCATCTAAATAATGTTCATTCATTTCATATGATGGAATAATTCTTAATAATAGTTCATCAATGATATCTTCTCCATTGAATGGAATATTAATAATATTTGGTTGGCGTTTCTTTAAAAAATAAGCACCCTCTTGATCAATCAATGTAGAAATAAAAAATTTAGCTGTTAGTGTTTTTTCAAAAGAGAGTTTATCATCAGGAAAAGTAACTATTACAAAAGGATTGGTTCCAGCTAGGCGAAGATTTTGAACAAGATTCAGAGGCACATTCATTAGTCCTATTTTTCCTGATCGAATACAATTGTTCAATTCTGAATTTGATAGACCAATTCTTATTCCCAAACGAAATCCAATAGCTTTGAAATGGCCTTCCCGAAGATAGTTATTAAATTCATCGTTGGTAACTACTTTAGAATAAGGCATTTCAAAAAGTTGCGATTCTGTACAAATACATTTAATAAAATAAAATTTTTTATTATAATGTCGATCTTTATAAATTAATTCTATGATATTTTTTATTCCCACAAGTGGTCCACTAAGAGCTATAATAGGATAAGGGTTCTGGTCAAAGGGCAAAAAGCCTCCTCCTAAATTTTTATTTCTTTTGGAGCATAAATTTTTTTTAGCATAAAAAAACAAGCTTTCAAATCTTTCTCCTCCAATAAGTTGAGTTTCTTTAGCCTTAATTTTTTCTAAAGTGGTTACTTCTTCTTCATCAAGAACTCTCAAAAAATTTAAACACTTTATAAAAAACATTCTATAATTGGGCCATTCCACAATTGGATTTTCAATCAGATTTAAAAATTCGATTCGATTTAACTCACTAAAATAATTAAGACATGAAATGTTGTTTATAGAATTAAAAGAAATATCTAAATCTTTGACGGCACCAAACATCTCTAAAAATAATACGTCTTCAATAAAATTATGACTCAAATTTAAATTAATTAAGTCATTCATTTTTTCATTTTCTTGTTTTGCGTCATTTTTGAATGACCAAATTAAATTATATTCTAGATTTAAGTAACGCAATGGATTAGCATGAAGATTTATTAAAATTTCTATTTTGTTATGTGACAAATCAAGTACTTCAAGATAATTCAGTTTGTCTAAATTTTTAATTTCTTTAATCTCATTATATGAAAGGTTCAAATGTGTTATTGTCCAAAATGCGGAAATGTCCGAGATTTCCACTAATTTATTGTGACTGTAATTAACATATGTTAATTTCCAAGGAGGCTTAAAATCTAAAAGTTTCGTTAGTTTATTAAATGACAGATCTAGATAAATTAAATATGAAATACTTCCTAAGGCAGAGGCATCTTCTATATTGTTATGAGATAAATCAATATATTGGAGATATACGTGTTTTGTTAAAATCGAAATATCTTTTAAATTGAAATTAGCAAGCTCGGTTTTGGTCACAAGAAATTTATGCGTACTCGGGCACCTATCCAAACATGATGAATTTTCAGCAACCATTCGATCGGAAAGAGTTCCCGCAAATTCCAAAAAAGTGGGCTTCTGGCATTTTAACTTTCTATAAATATTATAATAAGACTTTTTTTCCGCATCCCATACGTTTTTCACTTGCGTGAATTGTTTCCATCCATATCTGAAGTTATCGTCAAATAATGATTCATTCTTTTGCCAGTCTTCTTTTAATACTTTCCAAATAGCCCCATTATGTTTGGATCTCTCTTCACATGGAACCGAATATTTTCTTAATGACTTGAGAGTACAAATGGAAACTGGTAATTTATTGAAGCATTTAATATTTTCATTCATTCCTCTTTTTTCACATTTGTTTTTTCATTTTGGGTTTTGTTTTTAATTAAAAAATAAAGAAACCTTTAAAAAAATTATGTAAAAATATATATTATAAGGAAATTTGTAAAGAAAAGCAAAATTAATACATACCATACTACAAATAAACTTATTTCTAAAATTGATTCATATTGAAAAAAGTTAATTTTCTCTAATGTTTTAAATCGGATTCTCTCGAATGAAGCGATATATATATATATAATAGCATCGTTTGTTGTTGTCCGCAAGTCAACATTACTCCCAAATGTTTTTTGATATTTTTGGATATTATTAAAATTTATTTTAAGAAGATTGTTTCTTCAACTTGTCTTCTCATTTTGAGTTTAATTAATTTAATTTTTGGATAATTTGAATATTTTTAATTAGGAAATTTCATGGTTACTAAGGTAAACACTTTGTTTGTTTATATTTTGTTTAAGATTTATGGCAGAATTAGCTTAAGATTTGCGGGTGAACAAAGAAATGAACAAAGATAGCTATATGGATAGTTCCCATATATATATTTCTGGGAGATCATCTGTGTCCTTGCTTTTCCAGGCATGTAAAAATTTTCAAAACTTAAGTTAATTTTTACAGATATACAAACTTCTTATTCAGATTGTGCCTGTTGATTTTGGCATCAGGGGCCATTTGGTCTATATACAATATTATTATTTATATATAAAATTTTGTATCAATGGCTTCCGGCGGACGTTCAACTCTCTTGTTTCTCGGAGGACACCAATCCGAGGATCAGCAGTGTTATAAAAGGTTCTAAAGATCTTTAAATCCCTAATTTCATCCACAACCTGTATTTTATCTCTCCCTCTGAGGTTAAATTCAAACGCTCTTATTATTCAATATTTCTATTTATAAAATAATTTTTAATTCACAGGAGTCCTGACATAAGTCGGCATGATGTATTTAAATTATAAATTATTATTCCTTGTTGCTTAGTTTTTAAGTTTTTTCACCATCTGAAGCCATATAGATTCCGACGATATTTATTTAAATTAATTCGTACCCAATATATATTTAAATACCTTTTAAGGGACCCTGTTATCAAAAGAGGTAAAACTCTTACTTCCTCATCAGTGAGTGATTCGCTATACATACTAGATGGTAAAATTTTTTAAAATTATTGTCTACTAATAAATTTAAATCATCAAGTAAATATGGCTTCAAATGTCGAAAAAATAGAATAATACTTTATAATTTAAATTTAAATAAAATGTTAGTTATAGAGCAAGTCCTGACATCTAGCGGCTAATATGTAAATCTTTTGCTTCACTTTGAGACTTTACCTCATAGATGGCAGCACTCTACCATATGTAGGGATTTGGCTCAAACATTCAATTAAATAACCATTTACCTTTAAAATATGTTATCAATATTATTATTATTATTATTATTATTATTATTATTATTATTATTATATGATCTTTTTCAAACCATTCTTAAAAAATAAATATATAGATATACACATATATAAATAAATACATTTAATGACTACGCAATAATAATTATATTTTTAAAATAATTATTCGCTATTTAAAATATAATCTATTATAAAAAAAAATAAAATATAAAAAAAAACCACCCATACCAGGAAATTTAGACAACTTGAACTATCAAAAAATTTTAATAAAAATTCATAACTTAATAAAGCCTAACTGGAAAATGGAATGCTTACGTGATAAAATTAACGAGTTTTTAAGGAATGAGATTCCAAGTATTTGTTCACCAGAAACAACCATTTTACCCCCCTCCAACATAATAAATACTATAACTGAAATTCTATATAAAAACAATTACTTCAATAAAGACCGATAGCATAAAGAAAATTCTCGATTAATTAAGTTTATCTGACGATTTTGAATAGGATATGTAATATAATTAAACTATTAATAAGTTAAACTATGACTTTTCTTTACACTATTGACTCCTAATGAATTCTTCCGAATTGAAATTTTAAAGTCTGCTAAAATCCAAAGGAAATCTTATGACCTAAAAACTTAATAAATTAGTTATTCCTGCCTATTCTCTTTTGTTCTCTCTTTGTCGTATTTCATGAATTAATCAACAGATGCAAGAGAATTCCAATATATGATTTTTAAAATTTTTATTACTATGACCTGATTTTTTTTTTCTTTTTCATTATATATCTGTATTAATGAAGATTTACGATAAGTTGTAAAATTCGGATGACTTAGACCTGATGAGAATTCGAATAAACTCACTATTCAAGATTATTGAAAGTCTTCTTTAAATTTTTAACTTTAAATGATCTAAATTAGAAGAAATCCATAAAACTATATAATATTAAAAAGGTAAATTTATTTTAATCATTTCAATTAACTAATTCATGTGCTAATAACATTCATTTAAACAATAACTCAATTAGGGGGAGGGGGAATTTGAATTTGTATTTTTGAAGTTACATAGGACCGGTTTTTACTTTCTCTTACCTAAATATAATATATATCTAGTGAGAAAGTAGATATTGTGACTGCAAAAAATTCTGTCGTGATTTCAAAGGAAGTACATGTTTTGAGGTTCTCTGAGTGTCTGTGTGTGTGTGTGAACAAGATTCCTCAAAAACGAAAATACATTCCTAAAATTTTCTATTTAAGCTTGATACTCTCGAGACTTTTCAATAAAATCGGCCAAAGTGTACTAGTACTTTTT
>JAAAKE020102797.1:0-39065 GCA_010014785.2 Anisolabis maritima
TGAGGCAACTGTAGACCATTAATTAATTAATACTTAAGATTTTTCTTAACTGGGGGAGAAATTGTTTTATTTTTAATAAGAGATTTAAAATTTCTTTTGTTAGCAGGGGAGTAGTTCTGTTTTAAGAATTTCACTATTTATTTAGTAATTCTGACTGCGTAATTAATATGTTCGAATCCCGCTGGCAGAATTTTTTTTTTTTTTTTTTTGGGTCCCCCCTAAAAAAATAACAAGAAAGGTAAATAAAATAATGTATCAAATGGGGCTAGCCTTTCCTAGGGGCCGGCCCGCGCGGCGGGCCTTTCTGGTCCTATTGTTACACCACTGGATCGGGATATTATGGCCAATTTTGATGTTTATTAGAAAAATCCTATATTATATACAAAGGTTTTTAAGGTAATTAGTGTTGCAGCTCTCCAGGGGTCTGTGTGATTTTTATTATATAAATCGAAATAAAGAGGAGGGCGGGTGTCTGAAGTAAATAATGATTGATATGGACCAAAAAGAATGAAATCAAAAGGAAAATAAAATATAAAAAAAGAAAACCTAAAATAAAATATTTTTTATCAGAGAAATCATTTCTTTTTATTCTTTATATTCTTTTTTTTTCATATAATTTTTTTTTTTTTTTTTTTGTTTTTGATGTTAATTTTCAAACCTTTATAAATAAAGAAAGCATAAAGACTATTTTATATCAAAGAGAGGTGCGATAATAAAAAACATTCATTTTCAACTCTCAGGATTTATATTTAGAAAGGTTAAGGTTTGTATGATTTCTTTTATTTTTGTAAATAAAAAATAAATAAAAATATGATATGAAAATACTTACCCCGAGTGGAAAATTATTGAAGTGTCAGCAAAGTACATAAGGAGTTGAATTAAACCTGAAATTAGAAAGAAATTTAAAAAATTTTACAATTTTATACAAACTATAAGTAGGGCAAGGAATTCAATTTAAGATTGAATAATTTTTAGCTTCAAAGAAAGTTACAAAAATTTTCCACTTTAACTGTCAATCAAATCACTGTTTACTTATAAATTGGAGAAAAAATTTGAGGATTGACTTGGGAAACAATGAAAGAGAGGCGACCGAACCAGAAGAACCTTAGAAATGTCGAAAAAAAGGAAGAAAATTTAAGTGAGAAAAAACAGAACAAAAATGTTTTCGAGGAAAAACTTTATTATTCTATACTTTCGGACGGCACACACACTCTATACAGGCCACATATATACTACTAATATTCAGCCCTCTTGAGATTCCTTTTAGCAAATGAGTGTGACACCCCTGAATTAGAGAATCAACATTTTAGGAATATTATTTTTATTTATCATAGAAGTCGAAATTTATCTGGAGATAACTATTTTGGCCTCTGAAAGGTTCAATTATAAGAGTATAAAAAATTTTTGGTCCATATAAAATCACATGTAACATCTATTTGCGGCATTCATTAACGAGCTTTTTCAGCCACATTAACATATATTCTCTTTGTCAATAATTATTATTAATAATCTATTTGATAATTGCTATTATATGTTTGAGTTGAATCAGTTTAACGCATTTGAAAGAACACCAAACTGATATAAGTCTATAAATCAGGAAATAAAAAGCCTACAAAACAAAAATAAATAGAAAATTTTTAAATTCATATTCTTCAAAATAAACAAAATAATTCATTTTTTGATTTTTATTAACTTGCATCAAACAAGAAGAGATTAAAAAACTAATATATACTATATTTATTAGGCATGTGAATTAATCTGGTCCTTTTTTTCTTCCAAAAAAAGACTTTAATGCGAAAAAACATGAAAAAGTATACTAATCAAAGTATTTGCCATTGTTTGCTATTATTTTTTCCCATCTGTCTGACAGTTGTAAGGAAAGACGACTCGTCCTTCGGAGAGATCCATTCATTGATCCATTTCTCTATTTCTTCATAATTATTGAAGTGCTGGTCCGAAAGACCGTGTGTCATCGATCTGAACAAGTGATGGTCGGACGGAGCCTGGTCTGGTGAATACAGCGGGTGAGGTAAAACGTTCCAGCCAAGTGCTTCCAAGGTCGCCTTCACAATCTTTCCAATATATGGACTATATTTTTTCTTTTTGGAAATTTAATTCCTCTTGTTTTTTTTATTATAGGCTTTCGTATAATTTAGTTTTGGGGAACCACTTTCTCCTCTCCTCCATGACTACATCTCTCAGGAGAAATACCAATCTTGGATGAGACATGATTAACATGAATGAACATAATAAGTGCGCTTACGTTTTTATTTTATGAATATTGTTTTTCCAAACTTTTATTTTTGTGAAAGAAAGTTTGACAATCCTGGGGTATTGAGTGAAGAGTATTCCCCCTCCAAGATGCCAGCTCGAGGGGAAAGTAAGTAATATGAGAATTTCCTTAAATGAAATAAGGAGCAAAGTGATTACGATCTAGTCTAGGCGAAGTCTCTAACTGGATAGATGATATTAATAAGCATATTTTCTTTCAATAAATCTTTTTTTAGTAAGAGATTTTGCTAATAAGAGATTCAATTGTCTCGTTAAGAGTGAAATCTTCGTGTGCCCGAAGCAAACGTCGCCGTGTCTTCATTACTGGCGTTGAGAATAATGACCTTTGACATCATCTTGGCCATGGGGCTTCTCGACTGCCACTGTAGGAAAAGACCGGGTCTGAAAAACCATGACTGAATCACGATCCTCCTCTTGGCCTCGAGGACCTGAGACCCGCAAAATCTAATGCAAGACATACTTAAAGAGAAGTGATTTATCTCTCCCCTCTCGATGACTCCCTTTTATCTTTCACACCCCACTTTCTTTAAGTTGTTTATCTTTATAAGGAGTTGGAAAATTTACAAGTATATTTAAAATGAATGTGTCTAAAGACACAAGTTCATGTAACTTTTTTCTTTTCATTGTCGTATGTACGCTTAAAACGAACGAAATTATGGCAGATGAAAAAAAAAAAGAAGTTATTGATAAAATTCTCCATTTTTTCCAATTAAAATTTTTATTTAAGAAATTTTTTATTTTTTTGGAAAGTCGTAAAAAATTTCTTCCATGACTGGGATTTTTATTTCTACTTATTTACTGATTGAGTGAAAAGAGAAAAGTTTTGGGATATGAATGAGCAATTCCATGTTTTCAAAATTTTCTAAACTAAACAAACACACACACACACACACGCATACATTCAGACCATTTTGCGAAATCCAATTTTTTAGACTCAGGGGATCACAAAACGAGTATTTCTGTTGAAATCTCGACTTGGAATTTTTTGCGATCCCAATACTTTCTCACTATCGTATATTACATATAGAGGCAAGAGAAAGTAAAAATCGAATAAAATAAAGTAAGAGGAAAGCCAAAAGGGTCAATGAAAATAAGTAATGGTAAAATATATGGGAAAATCAACGAATGATACGAAACAAGTATAATATGTAGGCCTACTTGAAAAGATCTGAACTTTATCAAAGCAAATAATCTTTTAAAAAAAGATACCATCAAAAAACGTTCAAAGTTCTATTGAAATAAATTTAAAGAAAAAGGGGTGCGAAAATAAGGGCTGATAAACAATTTTATTGATGATAAGAAGGGAGCACCGAAATGTACGGCGCCTTATCAAATCGAATAATCGTACCATCTTAAAAAGTTAATGCCAAATTCTCATAAAGGAGGATTCTTATTTTTTGGTGTGGTCGTATCTTATGTTTAAAATCGCCTATGATTCGCTTTTCTTTGTACCCTATAAAAATCTACTCAGCATTTCATTCAGCCTTTCATCGGGCTCTTTGATAAATTTCCCTGCTATCAATATCTTGGAATGAATGGTTGTTAAGTTTTTGACAGCCTTAAAGCAGAACACCTCCCAATTATTCTTATCCAGTGAAAGAAAAGGTAAAGAATAATTTCATATTAATATAGGATCTATTTACCTTTGAGTGAAAAAAATTATAATCGCGATTATATTAATATTTATTTTTTTTAAATATATTGCTGGTCATTCAAATAAAAAGTTAATTTATTGAATATGATAAGATATTTCTTTTGTTATTTTAAAATTTTTTTTAATGTATGAGATTATTGATAGATTGGGGTTTTAAATAGCTGAATAATTGAGAAAATATTTGTATTAAAAGTGAGTTGATTATGATTTTCTTTTGATAACAAAATGAACATAAGCAGTTTAAAGGGGAGTGTGTTAATCGTGAAATCACCCCGGACGCCAATCCTAAGGACGCTAAAAAAAATTATATTTCAAAAGAGTTCTCAACAAATAAAAGGTCAAATGAAGATTCTTGGCTCGGAAATTAGAATGTAGCCTTTAATAAAAAACAATCTATAATAATATTAATTGATTGGAGTATCTACAAATAAAAATTATTAGAAGCATGTTGCAGCAAACGAAAGTCTCAAACTACTCTCTACCTGTTTGAATGAATCTCAAGTTCATTTTTCAGGGATGGTCCGCTCATCCTATCTCATTTATGATTTGAAAAATAAAAAACTCGTTTTAGCAATGGATTATTCAGATAATTTGAAATTATATTTAATTTGTTAATAATTTTAAATTATTTAATAATAATCGGTCCGGGAAAATGCCAAAACTAGTAGGGAAAAGGAATTAGAGGATCTCTTTTAAATTATAAAGAAAAAAAAGTAATAATGAGAAATATGATAAAAACGAATTCAGAAAAAATAACTTTTTGAAAGGGAAGGAAGCGCCGGATGTTTGGGGCGGGTAGAATATTTTCATTAGACTAGAGCCCTTGTATTTATGATGAAGGCAGAGGAGCCGAGTGAGGGCCAAAACTTGACCAGAGGTGGGGCAGTTCCTTTTCTTCCTGAGATTATTTTTTATTTATTCAGAAAAATGTTACTATTATAGTAACTAATTTGTAATTAATTTTTTTTGCATATGAATTAATTTGTTTGAGTTAATTATAATAGTGTATATAATAATTCTCTGCTACTTTCCTTCAACCCTCCCCACTGATCATATTCTTTTAGTTGTATCTATTCTGTCTGAATCATACCATAATAAGGCAAAAACGAAGAAAATTAAACCTCAATTATAATTCTATCTGCCATTTTATGATAAAAACTTAAATTTCATTAATTTTTTATTTCATTTGAACTGTAAGGCCACTTGCCGGGATCTCCGTTTATTTATCTGAGGTGCTTACGTGTATGGAGTCACATCTCAAATCCAGCCGATCTCTGACTGTAACCATCTAGAGGCATCCCATGAAGCTATTTTATTTCCTAATTCTAATCCTCCTCCTATATTCATTTCTAACTAGTTGATTACTTCTATATCTAATTCCACCCCGTCCCTTCATTCCAACCTAATCCTATCAGTCCTGGTGGGTAACCTACTCCGAAGTGTGCATCATGGAGAGGGAATCTTCTTTACGTCCCTTCCCTAGGTCGGAGTGTCACAGCACCCTCTCCTCGTAGAGTTGTCTAAGGACTCTATTGTGGTGGGGCTCGGGCATATTTGAAGATTTGTTTACATTATATTTTTTTTATTTAATGAAAAAATATCTCATGCCCGGGATGCGTATACCAATCTCCTGTCCAGAATAGCAACACCCTACCGACTCCTCCCCTTAAATTTCATTATCTTTAAAGCCTCATAAAAAATAGATATTAATTAAATTATATGTATTTCAATCAAATATCAACCTGTTATGAATTGTTTTTGGGCTGGAGAAATAATAAAAAAATTAATGGTTCATATGTATCAAAAAGAATGGAAAGTGTCCAGTCAGTAGACTTGACTTAGTAAAAAATCAGACTAAATGCGTTCTAAGAAATGTATCGTTAGGATTATCTTATTAAAAAACTGTTTGGAGGTACTTAACTAATGGGATACTTTAGTTTTTAAAAATACTTTGTGAGATATTTTCGCTAAATTATTTTCATTAATTAGTTAGTAGGTTTTTGCATGCTGGAAGGTAGGCAACCCAAATGGCCTCACAAATATGTTAAATCTTCTTATAATGAGCTTGCCAAATGAGCATCAAGGGTCCACTCTAGAGCAATTAATCCAAAAACCCATTCCTGAGTTGGTTATTTTGATTGCCTACATACAGGCAAACAAAAACGAACAAAATTATGCACCCCATGGTAGATTATCACCTTTGGGGCAACCTTTCGATAAGAGAAGTGTGTTCTACTGCTGGTCTCTGTAAAGGATGTTAAGAGAGGGTTCGGCCTTTTCGAAAGGAGAACTAGGTTTAAGGTAGTGAGATTGTACTTCCTATAGAATCTCAATATATGATAGGTTAGATAAATCCTCGCCCTTTACCATGGACCAGTATGCCACTTAGGGTTAGGTGATTCAAGTAGGCTTATAGTTAGCTAATTAACAAGCTGATAATGTAATCCCTTTGATAATTTGATTAGCTATAGTCCGGTCTCAGAATCACAGAAATCTTATCCTCCACTCTCCTTCTATCTTTGTGAAAGCCAAAAATTGCCTTTTCCTTAACGCTTCCCTTGTTACAGTGAGACTTCACCACTTTTTTGTATTTTGGAGAGAAGCGAAGCCTCGCTTATTACCCTTTCACCATCTATATATATATATATATATATATATATATAATTCCGAAAATGATCTGACTTTAAGTAACTAACTGGTTTTTTCATGCAAACTCTCATGATAGCTCGCTAACTATACATGAAACTACCGGTTAGTTAGCATGGGTAAATAAATCAACACTTAGATAAATTTTAAATATAAATCTTAAACAATATCTGAATAAGAAGTGGTTTGTTACCCATTCCCCACCCTTCTTTTATGAATAATATCAAAAAATTGAGAAAAATAACAGTTGGGAACCACCGCCGGATGTTCAGGGCGGAGTGAGAAGAGAAGAAAGAATATTTTCATTAGAGTTAAGCAATTGTATGATGAAGGTCGAAACACCGGCCCTCCCCACTACCCGTGTTATTAAAAAATAATCTTAGTAAAGTGCGGACGGAGGAGAGAACAGCGAAGCGATAGGGGTGGGGCAACCGAGTGCTAGAGAGGGGGTGGCGCCCTCCCCTACTCGGGGGAGGGACACACACAGGGCTTGATAGAGTGAGATCGATTGGTGCTAGAGGCTCTCGCGCGCGAGAGCAATCGATAGCGCAAAGCCTCCGGAGGAGTACTTTTTTTGTACCGCTGCTGCGCAGGGTGGGGGCAAGTGCGCTGGAGGGGCGGCATTGGAGGGGAGGGCCCGCCTGCTGGCGGTCTCCTGCCATTTACCCTAGTTGCTGGCTGCCTGTTTGCGCGGCTTAGCATCGCTGCTCTTCACAATCAAACACAGGCAGCACTTTTTATTATTATTATTTATACTATTAATTTTTTTTAATGTGAAAAATAGAGTGATATATATAGTGCAAGAGAGTGGGTGTGTACACGCGATTTAATCAAATGTGTATGTATGTGGAGTGATTAACAAAAAATTTATTTAACCCGGGAGATCACGTCGTATCGTCGTCTACCATGCATTTCGCCCCACAAGGTAACTAAAAAAATGACATTTCTCTTTTTTCTACTCATATCGGGTGGGAAATCAATACAAGGGCTTAATCCGCGCCACACCGCAACCCCTCCCTTTGCCAATTGCCCATCCCTGTCCCCCTGAAGAAGAAATCCCGAAAAAAATATTGATTGGATATTGTGCAATCTATATACCCATCGGAAATCCTACAACCCCATATGAAGACATCTTTTGCGTGTCTCGAAACGCACGCGCGCGTCGCTCAATTTAATTCGAGCATTGGCACAAACACGGCTCTAATTATTTTCTTCCCTAAATTTAACCCGACCCGGCGCTCTCTCTCTCTATTGTCAATAGTTTAATAGTGCCTAAAAATAAAAACAGAGAGAAGACAGGTGAATTGATTGGCCTTAGAATGTGCAAATGGCTTCCTTTTTGCATGTTAAGAAATAAATCATGCATAATTCTTCTGATATCAAGATCTTTGAGAACCTCCGAGCCAAGCACACGCCTCTCCTTATTTCTCCGCAATCAATATTTATTTATTTATTTTTAGCGCATCCGATTCAGTAACGCACGCGTTTATCATTAAGGGAATTTTAATAAAACCGAAAATATCGACTTCTTATTGTTATTCTAATTTCGAAAGGCGTTGACCATCGGCCCAAAAAGGGCACGCCCTTCACTAAATGCACTAATGTCGAATCCTCATGAAATCATATTTTTCATTAATTTTAATTATAGTAATATTAAGGTGTATTTTTTCTAATTACTCGATTAGTTTAAATTTTCTTATATATTACCAAGGAGTTTATTTTATTTTTTTAAGTGTGAATTAAATTGACTGTATGTTGTTATAAATCATGGTCAAGTAAACAACATGTGATTGATACAGACGCATATTTCTTTTAATCGTAACTAAATCATAAATAAAATTTTATTTTCAAATTCTGTATTCTATTACAACGTTTTAGTCTTTGTTAAGAGAAAATTCAGATACCATTTACATATCTAAATAAGATTCTTTGAGATTTGTATCTTAATTTTACCTGAAGAAGGAAGAAGAATGATGGAAATTTTGTATTTATGCAAATAAACCGAGAACAAATGTGAAAGCTTCAATACCAAATGTTCATTCTCTTTTTAAGTCAAACATTTGACAAATTCCAAAAAAAAAATTCGTAAGTCATTAATTGCAGCAAAAAATGACATTCTAAAAAATTTTAATCAATCTAAATCATTGTATTAACTTTTATTTTTTCAACTATTATTCTATAATCTTGTTTACATCTTGTTTAATTTTGTTATTTATTATTTTTCCTTTTCCTGTAAAAAAATTTATCTCTCAAGGACAATTTATTTATTAATATTTTTAATAAAGTATTTTCAAAACTTGATTGATTTGTCATCAAAATTTTTGTCCCGGTTATTACTCTATCTATAATCACGTCACCAAAAAAAACTCAATTTTTATTTTTTATCCTTAAAAAAAATTATTAATTTTACTAGAATCAAATTAGTTGAGGATATTAATTACTAGCTGAACTAGAAACTAAGCATTTTAATTTAATGACCAGTCATTATTTTTAAAAACTTGATATTTCAAGGGTCTAAAGATATGGACCAAAGATTTTTATAGGTTTGTTATCTTATTCTAAATCGGGAAATAATTTTTCACGCAATGTTTATTTGCTGGCCACAACGGACGGACACGGGAATGAAAATCTTCGGTTTCAAATTTTAGACAAACCCTCGTCAAAAGTCGTAAATAATTTATTCACCGTCGTATGATTTAAGCCTGGTTTTGAAAATTCCCAAGAGGGTCTCTTTCTCATAATCGGAATTCGTTACCTCCTCCTCTTCTTTATGGAATTTTAAACATGTATAGGAATTTCCAAAATAATTGAATTGTTTATTACACTCGCGTATAAAATATAAATTATCTAATCCCAACCATTAAAAAATAAAAACATTTTATTTATTCCCTATTAAAAAAAAATTCTCTTTATTTGTTAAAATAATAACTGGTTCCAAAATTTCATCATGTCTATTTCGTTAAAATTACTAATTTAAAAAAGTAATATCCAATTTAAACATGTTTTCTAGTTGAAAAAAAGGAGAAGGTAGAAGTGATTAGTAAATGTTCATTCTAAACCAGGTACGCCCAAATTTTAAGTGATTAATTATAATACTATTGAAGATTTCGTCAAAAAATGCAAAATTATTGTTGAAAATCAAGAAATGAGATTATTTTCTCTTTTGAATGAATATTCATTTTAATTTAATTAAAAAAATTTCTAATTATTAAATTTAATTTATATGTAATCTCATTTTTTATTCTAAAGTAGTTATTTGCTAAGTAAAAAAAAGATAAACAAGTATATTTAAATAAATTACGTTGATATTAAAATAATAAGACAAGATTAAGATAAAGAAATTGGTATAAATAAAAAAAAAAAAACAAGATTATTTTTTATAATTAATGTTTTATCTCTAGTATTTTCAATAAGACATACGAATTACTTCATTTTTTTTGCTACATAAACACCTTAGATTATTTTCAGGACATAATAAAATTATTCATTCTTGGAAATTCTAATTTTTTATTACGTTTTTTTGTTTTTTGAGCCAATGAAAGCATAAATTAAAAGCTGTCAACATAAAATCAACTAATATTTCAACCCGTTTGTAATATGCAAAACAAACAACTCTCTTTTAAAAAATCTAAGAAAATACTATATCAAAAATGTTTGATTATTTGAACCGTTATTTTATGCCTATAATAGCAATTAAAAGATATATTAAAAAATAAATTAAGATTAATATATACATATAAAATATAGGGAATAGTGGACTTATCAAAGTAAAAGAAAATTTATTTTTAAAAAGCAGATCTTTATTCATTTTCATATTTAGAAAATTATTAGTTTTCATTTACTAATAGATAGATAAACTCGATTGTTTTGTTTCGCCTCGTGGTTTGTAAATAGGCAACCTGCATAATATCCCATCAGGCGAATAAATACACAATGTTTAACTGTTAAATTTTTATAAAATACAGCCATTTGTCACTTGAAGAAAGGAACTGAAACGTTCACTGCCATGTTATCCTTTGGACACACTTAGGCTTTACTCAGGGCTCCCAACGATGGGGGGAGCCCGAACTAACCGGTAAAAATGCCACCTCAAACCAGAGAGCACCCAAAATCAAATAAAGGAAAAAATGCCTTATACCCGCTAAGCACCAATTTCCAGACGGTCAAAACGGGGAATACCCTAGCAAAAAAATTGTTTAAATTCCTATTTTTTTGAGGGGATTCAAGAAGGTATCACGTACTGAAACCTATTTTAATATAAATAAATTAGATCAAATCGAAAATTTATAATACTTTAATTCAAGAAAAAAAGTCGTCAAAATTCATTTAATCCTAATAACATCTATCTAATTTGGTCATTCATTTCCCCCAATTCCTTGTTCCCCCAATGCGGTGATGATGAAAATTTAAGAAACCCGAAACTCCCCTCACAAAGAGGGAAATAAAATAAAAAAAATCCCCAAATCGAATATTCGTATCTTTAGGATTGATTTGTCAAATGTGTAAACTTCTCTTTTGTAAGTAAATTGGTATCATTCTTTTATCCCCAAAAGAGTGTTTTTGCCTGCACAAAGGGGATCTTCCTCCCCTTGGTTGGTGGTAATTGACGCCGTTTATATGTCTCAGGGGGCTCAGCGCGGACGCGCTTGGCGCCGCGCCCTTTGTCATCGCACTCCGCATAGAGGACAGCACCATTGCGAACCGATTAGCCATAGCCGCTTCAGGATCAACAGCAATACATCAGGACAGTCCTGACAAGAGCCGGCATAGGTCCTGCTCTTCAACATCAGCAGCCAGCAGTATGGGGGACGGGAGTGGCGGTACCGGGAATGGTGCCGGTGGTGCCAGCGGCACAGGTACAGGCGATCTCGGCGCCGAACAGCAATATAGTCTTCGATGGAACGATTTCCATGCTTCCATTCTTTCATCGTTTCGGCACTTGCGCGACGAGGAGGATTTCGTCGATGTCACCCTTGCTTGCGATGGGTGTTCATTTACGGCGCATAAAGTTGTACTCTCTGCTTGCAGTCCCTATTTCCGGCGACTGCTTAAGGTATGGCAGCACACAAGGCAGTTAGGTGTGTGTTTTCCTAAATTCTTTACTAAATAAACTTGCATGCTGTAAAAAGGGTCATTAAATAAACAAAATAACAAAGGATTCGTTGAAAAACCAAATATTTCTAATAAAAACTTAAATTCTCAAAACAAATATAATTAAATTTTTCAACCCTCTAATTGATTCTAAGTGTTCCACGTATCTTACATTTGGACCATAAAAACTTTTTACAAATAAATTTTATTTGCTTCTCATTGTGAGAAATTATTTTCAAGTCATTTATTTACACAACCAATCCAGAAAGAGACATTATCTCACTCCACGGAATTGAATAGAGTTTTAAGGCCAGAAGTCGGGGGTTTAGGTTTAAAGCCAATGCCTTCTTGCAAGAAATCACCTAGGATAAACAAATTTGGTGGTGAACTATATAAAAATATAAATATAAAAACTTTTTCTAGTGCAAATGCTAAAATCTTCCGGGTCTTGCTGGAAGTACCAAGTCAATAATAAAATTTTTTATTTTCACAATAGCTTCTCGGTAATGAATGTCCCACTTTCTAGTATTCCGTATAATATATATTCTTATTGGAAAAAGGACACTATAAAGACAAATAAATTTTATTAGCATTTTTAAAAATTTTATTATTCACAAGGCTGACGACTCTAACGTTTTTCGTGCTCCAGGCTCCGTAAAATTAACAGTGTCCTGATCATTTTAAATTTCTATTACAATAATTTTTCTTCTTTTCTCCCTCCTTTCTTTCTTAACAATGTTTCGATTCTTCATTTAGCTGCATTTTTCATTTTCACAATCCATGAAAATATATATATTTCCAAATTTCCATATATATATATATATATATATTAATGTTAGAAAATCATCTAATAAAAGATGTCAAATAGACTTCCTATCTGGTTGTCGAAATAATTTTTTGTGAACTCTTACCAGTCGCACTTTTAATAGCAAACATATTTAGTCCAAAGTGGAAATTTTTACTGTTTATCTATAAATTAGAGATAAAATTTGATTGAAAAAAAATTGTCAAAAAACTGGAAGCACTGGCTCAATGATGATAAATTATGATAAATTTCAAAAAAGGAAAAGTGGTGGGGCTGAGACGAAAATAGTAAAAAAGTTTTTATAGAAAAAAATTGATTCATTATTTTTTACACCTAAAGCCACAAATTTCTGAAAGCCACTGCGTGGCCTCCTTGAGATTCAATTATATAGCAAGTTTGACACCCCTGATCTAATATATTCTTGCACTTTGATGTTGAAATTGTAAAGAGATAAAGATTTTCATCGTGATTCTAGATGTCTATTTATTTGTCTGTAAAATATATGTTCTTATTAAATATATATAGTTGAATGATTCTTAATTCACTTCACTCATTGATTGAGAATAAAAATTTCTCACAAAAGAAACAATTTCTCTTTGCTTATCTCTATCCATTTTCGAGATGTTTTTTCATAAAACCCTGAAATTTTTGTTCTTGATCTCTCTCATTTTAGAATTTTTATTTTTATATATAATACAGTGAAAATAGTGGAAACGCTCATAATTGTCTATATCTTTTATATTTTTTTTTAAATTATTAAACTATATATACTAACTAATATAAATTTCCACTTTTCGTTCTCTTTTTTATATTAATTTTATAATCTAACTTCATTTCGACAATTATCTTTAATTAAAGTTAATATAATTTTAAAACAGGGTATAATTTTCGGAAAATACTCTCTTAATTAACTTTATAATATAATATATTTTTCATCTATAGAATTAACAGAAAATTACGAAATTTTATTTTCAAATCTAGATTAATATTTTACTTTAGATATATAGATATTCAAGGATAAAAGTTTTATAATTAGATTGCCAAATTTCAAAATATGTTTACACAACCAGGATTATTTCCATTTGGATAGTTAATAAATAGATTTATTATAAAAGTTTAGAAAAGCCGATTTATTTTATCCAATCCGGATTTTAATAGATATTTCTTAATATTTGATTTAGGCAAATCCATGTCAACATCCAATTGTTATACTCCGGGACGTGAAAGAAAAGGACATGGAGTCATTATTGAGGTTCATGTACAACGGCGAGGTGCACATCGGTCAAGACCAGTTGGCCGATTTCCTGAAAACTGCGCAAATGCTCCAAGTGCGGGGTTTAGCGGACGTTCCCACCGGTGGTCGCGATTCTCACGCCCATCATAAGCGACATAGTGTGAGTGTTTTTATTACAAAAACATCAGAATCATTCAATTTACGAGTTTATTACATAGCCACTTAGAGTAATTAGATGTAGCGTACAATTTGCTTTATATATCAAAACAATATTATCAATTAAATCCGATTAGAACTAACTTGAAAATTAAAATAAAAATATTATTTAGAGAGATGTTTATTTCTGATCTTAATTTTTGATAAATTTTTTAATTGTTTATGATAAGTGACTATCATCCTGTCGATATTTATTAGAATTCTAAAAAAATAATTTGAAATTATTTTCTTTTTTGAGATCATTCTTTAAGTTAATCTTTAACTGCCAAAGGACATTTTTTAACAATATATATATCCATGCCCTTTCCATAAGTTTTTGAATTAAAAAAGAGAATTTCAAGAAATAATTATAATATGATAACTAAATCGATATCTTTTTTTATCTCTGTTATGCGTTTTCTTTGTATAAACAATACAATTTAAGTTGGAAAAACAAAAGAGGATAAAAAATTATTCAATTACATTAAGTTCCCTTTCTGAGAATTGCATGTTAGGTTCCTCTACCAAAAAATGAATGGACAATAGCTCTTTTATAACTTGAAAACGCTTATAAAACTTTACATGTTTATACTCTTATGTATAAAGTGCGAACTAGAGTTAGGACCAGAAACGATTCGAAAGAAAAATGATTATTATTCAAAATATACATATACATTAATCTCCAGCTCAATTTCTGAGTTGAAAATATCGAAGAGAAAAATTAGAAAAGAACATAATAAATTTTTATTGTCGTATTGTAAAAGAAATTGTCGAATAAACAAACAAATTTCAAAAAACGATATAATGCAAACGTTGAAATATCACCAAGAATAATAAATTAACACTTGCAAATTTTTTTTTGTTTTAATTATCTCAAATCAAAGAAAAATACCGACCTCTGAATTGTGATAAGATAAGTTAATAAGTTTTTTCTTTATTTTCTTTTCGACATCTGAGGCCATCTACCACCAATATTATTATTAATTAAGATAACTGTTATCTAACCATATTTATTTCAACAATTTGGTTTAAAATAAATTTTTATCTTACTGTCTGTGATCCGAACTCACTTTGCTAAATTTATCAAATTTTTTTTTTTTATTTGGAAGTATAAGGTCCAACGGACCTTTAATGATCAATGGGCACTTCCAACCAGGAAGAATAGGAGTAGGAGAATGAGGACTTGAATTCTTTTTTAGTTTCTTCGCTATCTTGGACCATATATAAGACTTAAATAAATTTTCATCAGACTGCCTGGATCCGAACCCAGACCCCTTTCCTTGGCTTTTAAGGTTATCAATGTTGACATTGTTACTATCTCTAAACTCTCGGCCACGGGATGGGTGATTTTAATATTGCCAATATTACCTTTACCTTTAACCTCTTGGTCAAAGGATGGGAGTTTTTATTAAGTTTAAAAAAAGCATTTGTTTTATAAACAATATTTATACATCTATTAGAAAAATAATTCCTCCCCCCGAGTTTGAGAGTTTATTGACATTGTCACTATTGATATCCTTAAAAACAAATGTTGTGGGTTCCTAGAGAGATCCCAGGCAGTTCGATGAAAATTTATTTAGATCATTTGATGCAAATAAATAGGCCTGGATAATCTGAATAGTAATAAATATGTACATGTATCGTTTAAAAGTCTATATGGCCTCAGATGCCGAAAAGACTAAAAAAATAATAATAAATTCTCTCTCAATTTTTTATAACTCCAAAACTTTGTAATAAACCACAAAAATATAAATATAAATAATCTCGGATATATTTTGTTTATTATTGTTGATTTTATAAATTTTAAATTATTAAAATCTATTTTTTTGCCAATGATAATGCTTTCATTGACAAAGGGCTTATGCAATTCAACAGTTTATTATTATGTAAATATACCTATATTAACAAGAGCAAGGGAAAATTAGTATGTGTTTTTCGCATGGAATTACAAATAAGGCAAGATTAATTTCTGTGGACTCATTTGAGGAGAGAGGGCAAATGAACCCTTTCTTAGGCCAATGTATGCTTTTAAGCTTTTTCTTTACTCAACGTTTTTTTTTTCCATTTGGATATAGGAAATAGTAAGCGTCCCCTCCTTCTAAAATGTTGAAACTAGCTTCAGAACAAATAATCCAAAAATATTCATGTATCATTAATCAAATTTAAAATTATTTTCCCCCTGAAAAGATTTCATTGAAAACAGGAAATTGCAGAAATAAAAAGAATTATCGGGCAAAAAAATTTAGGGGTAAGAGGACACAAAAATAAAAGTTATGATATTAGCATAACATAGTGTGCAAAGATGAAATATATTTTCATTTTGGGCGGGTTGGTCATTTTTGAACCGGGGCTACTGAGGTCGACTCCGATATCTATTGTACCTCTTGTTTATTCATTTTGTATAACATTTCTGCAGAGAATTTTTAAATTGGATAATGTTATTTCTAGAAGGAGGCTCATATGAAGAATGCTCGAATTTATTTAAAAAATATCTTGACTGTAACCTTCACTTATTTTAAAAACATTTAATTTAGATGAAAATATTATAGTGATTCACTATTTCATTTAAAGTTCTCACATAATTTTAATATTATTTTCATCAGGTCAAGAAAATTAATCATTTCGAATTTAAAAAAAAAAAACTTTTTATTAGGGGCCCTGAATAATTGTTGGTTAGCCTCACTCCATCCCTCTTAATCCGATTTTAACATGAATATATATTAAGTTATGACATGATGAAAATTAAAATAAAATGTTAAAAATGCAATATATTGAGTACTTTTATAATATTTCCATTTAAATTAATTAAATCATTCTACAATTAAAAAATTATTTTTTAATGGCTTCTTGGAATTTGACCATATTCGGGTTACGATGAATTCTATTTATAACCAATTTAATATTTCAAATTAAATTAATGTTAATAAAAGAATATAAAGTATATTTTAAAATAATCATGAGATGTGAGAAATATTCTCTTATTAATTGAATTTATGATTTTATTAAATATTTATAGACTTGTTATAAAAGCTTCACCTGCAATCTTGACACAATTGTTTGTTACATTTCCTCTTTGAAAGCCCGACTTTTTAAGAGAACAATTGACGATATAAAAAGTTAGTTTGAAATGTATTTAGGAATGTTATTAAGAAGAATGTATATATAATAAAACATACTTACATTAATTATTGATATATCAAGTACGAAAGAAATACAAGCCTTATAGTTTAACACAAAAAAAAAAAGAACGTTCACAAAACACTTAGGCAAACAACAACTAAAAATGGTCAGAAGTGCCAACCATGGCGGGCGCCAACACAATAAATTTGTACCTGAACACACTAGATGGCAACAACGTAGCATTATCCGGCTTATTTTAGTTTCTCTTTTGAAAAGTTAATTAAGGTAGGGTTTCTCTTGTTTTTTTTAAATATTGTTAGTGACTACCCCTCCCTACTAAAGAAAAGGAAGGAATATCAAAACTTGAAGGTGAAGAAATAAAAGCATAGTTGGTATTTTTCATTTTATTTGCGTTCTGCGCCAAGGAACAGCTCTAAAAAAAGATCAAATAAAATTGCTCGTATATAGAGCCGGACAAAATTAGGAGAACTTGGGGGAAAAAAAAAGTTGAAACCAAAAGAAACCTATTAATTCGAAATATATTAAATATTTTTCTTTTTTTTTTTTTTTCTTTTAGTCTCAATGAGGATGATTACAGAAATGTGACCGCAAATATCGGATGAAATAAAATTACATAGAATTTTTTTATTTAAAGCCAATTATGATGTTTAAAAGAACAAATAGAATTTTTTTAAATTATATCAGGGTGCAACGGGTAAGAAATAACCTTCTAATTTATGTTACCAAGTTGTTAACCTGTTAAAAAAAAAATATTTTCCTTCAGAATATTTATCATTTTTCATATAAGAATACTTATTTTTACAATAATCTCAAATTATGATTATGAGAACCTTTACAGTTAAATTTTTACATAAATTTCTAAGGTGTTAAATATAATAAATTCACCTTCTTTTCATTTTTGCACCCTAAATATCTAATAATAGGATCCTGAAATTTTCAATTTAAAAAAAATCAAAAATTTCAAAATAAGGTAACCTATATGAAAAGATGGCTCAGTTTTTTTTTTTTGGAGTTAAAAGAGATGAAAAAGTAATGCGATAAAATCTTTTTATTATTATTAATTTTATCAGGAGTTTTTATGCAAGCTTTAAAATATTTTCTGTATTTAATTTTTATCAGATAAATTATAATAAATTTATGATTTTATTAAATTTCGTGATGTCATTTCAATTTTTAATTAGATCGGGGGGAGGGGTTCAATTAATAATAGAAAACAATGGAGGAAGTAGGAGACTGTCAGGTGAGAAGCCCTCTATGAAATTAAAACTCAATTTTGAGACATTTCGACTAGCAATATAATAGTAAGCAACTAGAAAATTTTGTATATCTTTGAGCCTGCATTGTTTATAAAATAAATAATTTTAGAATATTAATAAATATGGTTGATTTTGATTTGCTCAGACTTCGAATGCACTACCCTGGGCGCATGGAGGCAATTCGGATATAAAGGACTCCTCTTATGACGACCCGGTCTCACCACCAGCCAAACGTTCAAGGGCCAATGCCTCAGCCGAACATTGTTTCTCACCATCGCCGGCATCTTCAGCCGGAGGTGGAGGTCCAGGTGCAACATCCAACCATCACACCCCAGGAACTGGATCTGACCAGCTGATGCGAGAAACACTTCTAAGCCAGGCTTTGGAGGGTGGAGGACCTACCATCCATACAGGCTCTGTCAATGCGTCTCACCAGGTTCAGAAAATTATCAGATTTTTTTTTAATATATTTTGTTTATTATGGAAAAACTAGAGAAATTTAAACAAATTTTTTTCAATGTTTAAAAAAAGGTTTTACGAAATTACTGTTGATAATAGTTGTCTTCTTTCCTTCTCTAATATTTTAAATTAATAATCATACATCTTTTCGAAGATAGAAAATAACGATACACTTACCTGAACAAACTTACCTGAAACGAAAAGAAAAGAAAAAAAATTAATTATTAATAAATGAAATAATAAAAAATTATTTATAAAATTTTCAGATTTCTCTAAAATTTCAATCTTTCACTTTCCAAATCTAAAATGAATAATTGTTTTTATAATCTTATACGAACGCCATTTCCATGGCATAGTTTTAACAATAAACTATTTCATTAAATATAATTATATATAATATAGTCATAATGACCGCAGCAGTCAAAAATGACTTTAAAATTAATAAAAAAAAAAATAAACTAAAAAATATAAAACAAAAGTGAAGATCTTATAATAGTGTAAGTGACTTGACATCCACAAGGAATTTGGAGAAATTAATAAAACCACTTACATATCAGGAGAAATTTCCTCTTAGGAATATTTGCAAATATAATGAAATAAAGTGGAGTAAATTAAAACGACTGGTTTCTTCTTTTATCCAAATTCCTTAATAATTAAATTTTAAATTTTAATTTTCTGGATGTTTTTTTTAGTTGTCATTATTAAAACATTGGGAATATTTTATCTATTTATTTCACTACAAAGAACTAGGTGGTCTTTTGAAATGAAAATTTAAAAAATTCCCATTTCCTCTCAATTGTGATAAAATCAATCTTAATTTTGCTATTTACGAATAAGATAAACACTTTATTTTTGTTTGAATTTGATAAAAAAAACCTCATTGAAAGGATTTGATATTGATTATAAGATTTAATTAAATGTAAATAACCCTCTGATAAAATTATTAGAATCAATTGGCGTAAAACAATTTTTTTTTTTTTTTAAGTTTCATAATTGAGATTTAAAGATTTTGTTTAT
Source organism: Anisolabis maritima (assembly GCA_010014785.2). Taxonomy (NCBI): domain Eukaryota; kingdom Metazoa; phylum Arthropoda; class Insecta; order Dermaptera; family Anisolabididae; genus Anisolabis; species Anisolabis maritima. The sequence goes on from JAAAKE020102797.1 coordinate 19,791, forward strand.
TTTATGGTAAAAAAGTTCAATTAATTAATTTTTTTCTCTCTTTTTTTTAAATATAGTTGAAAGGAGCATCAGACTCATCACTTCAGGCCCAGTCGACTGGTGAGGATAGTAATTCCAGTGATACCGAAGGAGGTGGTGGTGGAGGAGGAAGCGCAGGTGGAGGTGGTGGCGATCTTGTACCTAAATCAGAACCTAATGAATATGGCACCAGTCCTCTTGATGATTCGGCTACATCACATCACCTTCATCACGGAAACGGTGCTGGAATTGGAGGAAGCGGAAGTGCACTTGATGCCCCCCGGACACCCACCTTCCCTGCTGCACTGCTTGGACTTCAAGGCAAGAATTTTTATCATTTTTAACCATTTTATCAATTGAAATATGAAATAAATGACGACATCATGTGAATGAAGTTAATTATTTTAATGGAAATGCATCATCTAAATTAATCATCAGGTTACAAAAAGACCAAGGCCACTAGAAAAAAACTTCGAAAATATTTTATTTAAATACTATGATTTCATTTGTATATATTCTCTTTTTAATTACTTTTTCACATAGATGTTTAAATTTAAATATTATAATTAACTTAATGAAAAAAAATCTTGTAAATCTGTAAAGGATTTTTTTCCTAATGACACTTGCTTGTTACAGGCATTCCCGGACTGCTACCAGGCCCTTCCGGAATACACAACAGCAATCAGGAGGCCAACTTTGGTAAGTGCTTAACTTATTCTTTTTTATCACACCTCACCAAAGACACAACAACCCATCATTTGACAATGTCCCATCACCTTCAGGCTGAGCCAGTCTGCTAACCCTTAAAGGCTTCTAATTTATTAAACTCACTAACCGGTGTTGGGAAACAAAAGCCATCTCTTAATTTGTACAACGAAGGATTTTTGTGTCTATGTGACAAGAAACAGCCCGACGAAGATTGGGATTTGGGTTAAATTTTTTGGATTTGGAGAAAAAAAAAATATGTCTCTCCAGGAGAATATAATTATTTAAAAATACATTAAAAAAAAGTAAAAAAAAAAATACAAAAATAAAATTAGAAGACTGACTCGGACTTGGCAAAGGCAGAAGAGAGACGAGATGCTTTTGTTTGCCAGAGTCGTGGCGGGGCATCGCAGGGGCGTACAAGTCGCCCGGGCCAGCCGTGTCCGGAGCCTCCGCCGCGACACCCAACGCAGCAAACAACGTGGCAGCTGCAGCAGCTGCAGCCGCGGCAGCAGCCAACAACTCACAGCCAAAACCCGTATGTCCATTGTGCGGGAAAGAATACAGCAACGCCGGCAACTTGAAACAACACATCATGAATATCCATTTGCAAATGTCTTCTGAGAATCGGGAGGTGTGTCGTTTGTGTGGAAAAATGTTCAAAACGAAACAATATTTGCACACGCATTTATTACAATTGCATGGCATACGCCAAAGAGCCGTCAAGAATTTGGTTAATCAACATACTCAATTACATGGACAATTATTTCCAAACGCACAAATGCCATCGCAACTTGAAATCACTCCGTTAAAATCGAATTATGGAGGAACTATGCAACAAACTCCGGCTCCGCCACCCCCACCTCCGTCAAATACACATCAAATGGGATCAGCTGCTTCTGCAGCAGCTGCCGCTGCTGCTGCCGCCGCCGCTGCAGCGGCAGCTGCCGTTCAACATCCACATAATTTTTTACATCATCATCCACCTACTCCACAACCCACACAACAATTGCCTTTGCCACGGGCTGCTGCTGCAGCCGTAGCAGCTGCAGCAGCTGTCAATTTCCCAAACACACACTTCCCATCGGAAATAAAATATAGTAATTTTTTGCCAAGCAATTTGAGCCATTTATCGGGTACTAGTGGAAGTAATGGAGCACCCACGAATGCAAGTGTTGGAGAAACTCAAAGTCCTGAAGTTGTTGGCGGATATCATAATTTGGCACCGACACCTTCGCCACGGGACTCCATGCATAATTAATATTCAGCCCAATCCAGGATGGCGCAAGCAAACAAAAACATTAAATTTCATTTCATCTCTTTATTTCTTCTTTTGGTAATTTATTTTTTATTTCGATTTCTTCCTAAACATACATCATGTCATTATTTTTTATTTTAAATGTAAACCTAAGTATATCATATCATTAAGTAAATATTAATAATAATTTTATACAATAGATTATCATTTAATTATCTCTCTTTTTGGAATTATTTAATTAAATGTTGAAACCTATTGCCAAATCCAGTATTATTTATGAATCTCAAGGTCTCAGGGCTAAGTTCCTTTATATAATATAATAATTGATCCCAATTTCATGTAACAAGTTGGTCTATTTTTCTTGTTCCGTTCTGTTTTTTGGTGAAATTTGAAAATTCTTTTGGAAATCTTAACTGATAGACTTGTTGCATGAAAAGGGAATTGTTGTAACCCTTGTGTGCATGCCCTGCGTCCTCCCTTGGCTCTGATGGCGGCCTCGCTCGGTGCAGGGCTGGCCCTATTCGCGGCGGGAGTCGGCGGACCCTGCGGCGGTGTCGGCATCCTCAACGCCACCTCCGCCAACAACGATCGCTTCTTATGCCCCATCTGTTCACGCACGTTCGATCACAGAAACGGTCTTGCACAACACGTGAACAATGTTCATGTGGAAAAACCCCTTGAATTATGGGAACGTTGTCATATCTGTTTTAAGAAATTCAAAACACGGCATTATTTACAAGTACATTTACGCAATGTTCATAGTTTAACTAAACGTTTATTTACTCAACAACAACAACAATATACCCATGGTCAACCGAATTCTACGGCCCCATCTGAGTCTCTGGAGGCCCAGTTCTAATGAAGAAAAAATTTACCTTGCTAGATATAAGAAAAAAATCATTGTTAGTCCTGTCCAGTCAAAATTTTAAAAATATTAATGTATAATGAATGATTGATATACGTAAAAAAAATTGTTAAAAAAGGCAGGGTAAATTTTTAACTAGAGATTTATTTTATTTCTTTTGTGATCTCTTATTATAAAAAAATTAGAATATTTGGGAATCAAAAAAAAAGCGAACTTGCCCTGAACACCGAGCCAAAATGTGAAAAATCGTATACACTCATTCTCATTCTATATTTTTAATGTTAGTTTGTAGAAACAGAAGGGTGGTCGCTTAGGCATTTATTTTAAGAAACGTGACAAAATAAAAAAAAACGAACAAAAAAAATTGTTTTTTCATTTTGATTGTAATGGATAAACGTTGTTAAATCTATGAAAATAATATTATCACATATTATTATCATTGATGAGATTAATTTTAATTAACATTCCAAAAAAGAGCTATAAATTAATAAAAGTTATCAATCATTGAGAGCGAGTAAGTGTGAAGTGGGATGTGAAATCAATTATTGACGTATACGAATATACGCATTTGTAGCATCCAAATTAAAATGTAATAAAATAGCAAGCATTTTTATTTTTAAGAGAAAATATTTAAATGTCCAAAAAAAAAAATATTTTAATGAAATAATAATGCTTATTATATTTATATGATATTGATAAATAAAGATTTGTATGAGAATAGTAGTATTATAGATCTCATTTTTTTATTTTTAAAATATATAGCAGTTTTTTGGTTTCTTTCAATATCTGCCGGCGGCTCATTCTCTGACATACGAAATGGGTTCCTATTTAGCTCTTAGTGATTTAGCTTGTTAGTGGCAATGCCGAACATATAAAAACAAATGTTCACTTGTGTTTTATATCAAAGGATACTCTCCTTTATCAAATATCAGATGTTTAATTATAATCTAAATTACTTTGAAATATACAGAGGATGAATTTTATCTATACAATAAAATAATAATGTACATAATGCATATAGCTTTTGGTGAACATATCTCTAATGCCAATATTTTGTCTATATAGGCTGTGTTTTACTTAAAGCTTAAAAACAAAAAAAAATCAGACGAATCTTGTTTATTTAAAATTATACCAAACGCTTTATAATCTCATTTTTGTATATAAATATATATATATATATTTTTGTTTATTATCATTACGCCTATTGCTTTTACAACTATCATTTTTAAATAGCATTTACAATATTTATATATTTGTTGTTTTTGACAATTAATTTTGTAAAAGATTATATATATATACAGACAAAATAATAAATTCTAAATATATATATGTTAATATACACATATATATATTTATTAATTCTCAAAATTCTTGTGTATTTAATCTTTTTTTACATTAGATGTAGTTAAATCAATCATTTCCTAAAATACTTGAATCATACATACACAAATATAATTCCATTTTTTTTCAAGGAGATAAAATATTTAATTTCGATGAGTCTCTTTGCACTTGTCATTTTGCGTAAAATAATTCTAATAAATTGCGTCATTTTTGACGTTATACATTAGAAATATTAATTGATCTTCATGTTCTTATTATTCTTATCACTTTTTAATAAATAATTAATACATATCTTATCAGGTAAAATTTTATAAAAATTTTTCAAAAACAAAATGATCATTTGATAAAATAAAATTGCTGAATAACTATTATTTTAACTTTAATTAAGTTACTTATAGTCAACTAATTTTATATTTCAGTATGAATGAAGAAATTTTGTGAAATGAATATCTTGTTAAGAATTTACATCTATAATTTCAAATATTTTCATGTATGTTGAATTTATTTCCTTTTTTATTTAATACCTAAGAATGTTTGAAATATAGATAATAGAATATATATTAATACTTGACAAGAATTCGGATAATATATCATAATTAGATTTAATGATCTTATCATTTACTAAAAATTTTATCCAAATACATAAATTCATCCTTTTATCAATAAATTATTATCACAAGATCATTATTTCTAATTAAAAAAGCTGAAATAGGATTAAGTCTAATGTTGAGGATAATGAAAATTAAACAAATTTTGTATTTCTAATAATAGTTTCGAGCTGAGTTAGTTTTCATCAACTTATTGAATTATCATGATGAAGACCGGAAGTTGGTCGAAACTAGCTAATGCAATCTTTGTTTACTTGTGATAAATTTCAATTAATCTGAAAATGTTAATAAAAAAAAAAAGAAATGTCTATAAAATTAATTTGTAGTAAGGCTAAAGAAGGCTAGTATTATTTCTTTATTTAAAAAAGCCCAGAGCGACGTTTTGGTCAGCTATTCGACCATCTTCAAAGCTAGGGATTTGTCAAAAGAAAGCCCTCTGATGTTATTATTTTTTACTATTTTATATGTCTCTTTTATATAACCAGCCCAGTCAAAGCCATTCTGATGACTTCACACATAAAAGAGACATAAAATAGGATTGATGCCTATTAATAACATCAGAGGGCTTTCTTTTGACAAATCCCTAGCTTTGAAGATGGTCGAATAGCTGACCAAAACGTCGCTCTGGGCTTTTTAAATAAAGAAATAATACTAACTGCATCGCTTTTTCTTTACACTTATTACATATAAATAAATCTTCAGCTATCTACCTCACCTAAATAGAAAATTAATTTCACACCAAATTATAGAGATGGAATAAATCCAAAAATTTCTCGAATCTGATGAGATTTTCGGTTCAATTTTTATTGTCATAAATTTTATCCGACCACATTTTTTAAATTAATCATTCTAAATTTCTCGTTTACATTTGAGATGTTTTAATTTTGAGAAAGAGCTCTAGAATTCAAAAATTAAATCTTTCCCAAGATTCGAAAGATTCGAGAAATATTAATGAATTCGCACTATCCATTGTCAGAATATCACACCCGAAAACTACCCTCTATTATATGAAATAACTGATATTATTCAGAATAACTAATATTTGAATTATTATATTAAAAATTTAAGAGGATAAAATGGTAAACTAATTTGAACAATGAACTGTGTACTACTCCGGTACTAAATCTAATTTTTAGTCGTAATTGCTTAACAACCGTAAAAGAAATAAAAGATATTTTTTTTCCTGTCTGTTATCAGAAATTATTCATTACATATATAAAAATACATATTCTAACGCCCTGTTTCATGATTAAATCACATTATTTACCTTTAACGTTTAGTTGAAATGCTTTGATCTTGATAATATTAAAAATTCTTCGACACTGGATACAAAATCAAATTTCATTCAAAGACAAAGATTAAAATAAATTATGATATATTATGAAACCAAGCGAACTATGGAGTCAGAGAATGAACTTAGAAGGTTTTAAGATTAACTGCTGGTTTCATTCCCCTAACTTTAAGTAAAATCAGGTTATAACAAATTTGGTGTGAAATGGATGATCATTTACAATTTTTTTCAATTCATGCTGAAATATAATAATTTGTTGAGATAGGCAAAAGGTTGTCCGTGCTTTGGATGGCCTTCACCCCCGCAAATCTCGCCTTGGATGGGCTATTTTTCCGACTTTCCGGGGCCGGCACTCGGTGCTCGCGTTACAGATGCCGGCCGGCCCGCTTGTCCGGTATGCGGTCGCCGCTACAGCACCCCCAGCAATCTGAAACAGCACCTGGCCAACGTCCATGCACCCGCCGGGCAGACCGCCGAGAGGTGTCCCGTCTGCACAAGGGTCTTCAAGACACGCCAATACCTCAACACGCATATGCTACAGACGCACGGGGTGCGTCGACGACCGCATATGCAGCTCCTTTAAGACGAAATCCGGAGCTAGAAGAACTACAACCAACAACATCCCTCAGAGAACGAATGATTTTCGTAAAAAACGTGAATGAGTGAATTAAAAACAAAAAAAAAAAAAAACGAAAAGAGAAGAGTACAAAAGAGATTGGTTTGGATTGTTTGAATTTGAATTTGGGACATTTTGACTGCATGGTGAATTCTTTCTTTTGCCTTATGGAAGACGGACTCTGTTCATGTTCCTTAAATTTATATACATAACAATTTTTTTAGTGAGGCAACAATTCTCCAAAAAATAATCTTTCGCCTAAGCACGCAAAGTTACTGAGTATACAAAATAATATCAAAAAAAAGCTGATTCATATTTTTAAAAATATTTAGCTATATTGTAGACATTTCTGTCTTAAGATAAAGACTGTTGAAATTGTTAACTATAAAAAGTAGAAGATAGATATTTTTTAGGTTCAAACCTAAAAAATAAGCCTTCTTAATATTTTCTTAAAGTGCTTTAAAGATACAAAATTTTGATATATACAAATATAAAAATACACAATAAGCTTTAGTTTTTAAAAGATTAAGTACAAATTGCTTCCAAAACCTAGAATTCTGAGCGATTTTCTGTGTCCATCACCACTTAGCTAGTTTTTTTCTTAGCATTTTCGATTTATTGCAATTGATTTTTTTTTTGTTGACATTAAATCGAAAGTGCTATTAGAGATTGGTAGACTTGTTTAGAGCTTGCTGGATTGTTTTTGCTTTGGGTTGGTTGCGACCCTCTTGTCGTGTGTGTGCATTCATTCGTTCGTGTGTGCCAAAAAAAGCGTCGGGTTGGGTGGAGCGGGGCCGAAGCCGCACTTCTCGCGAGCACGGGTTTTAGATCTACCAACCACCACCTCGGGCACCAAGAATGGTTTCATTCATCCCCCTCTTGATCTTCTTGGACTCTTGACGCGTTTCGGCCTAGATTTTTTTTTCTTGATGGCGTGTCTTCGTGCCCGCCTCCGCCCAGCCCTTGGCCCTGTCATTTGGCACACTTTGCTGATGAAACCATTCTTGCGTGTGTCTCGTGTGTGGTGTTCGCAGGCGGCGGCGGAGGCGGCATCGGCCACGGTGGAGGCGGCACCTCCTCAGGCCCTTCAAGGGCCTACGAGTGTCCCCTTTGCGAGACGGTTCTTAATGAATTGGCGGCAATGCGAGCTCATCTTGAACGGCATTATCCGCGGGATTCGAGTCAATGTCCTGTGCTCAGCTGTGCCAAAGCGTTTACACATCCCAACAGTGTCCGAAACCATATGCGGATGAAGCATGCCCGTCAATGGGATCGAATGAAAACTCTCAAATGGTCCTATAATGTACACGAACCACCGTCAGCCCCGCCGCCGTCTTCAGAACATCTCCATCATTATAGTGCCCCGGCGGTTAAACATGAAGAACAATTATAATTTCATTTAAGTTTGATTTTTAAAAGTTTTTATTGTCATTTCCAAAAACAATAAAACGAGCCAAACTACTAATTTATATGAAATTCTCTTTAAATATAAAAAATTTAATTTTTCTCTTATTATTTGTAATTATTTATTTATTTTTTATAAAAAAATTTTATATAAAAGTACTTATCAACTTTTGACATAAGTCTTAAATTTGCTCTATACTGTTTATTTTTAACAAAAATACTTTTATGATTTTATCTAAAGAGAATTTCAAATAATTTCCATTTTATAAAGTTAATCATTATTGTAATTTTTCTAAAATTATGTAAACTATCCTATAAAGGAATATTTAAAGTTCCTTCAATTGTTATTTGCTAGTCACAAAGACACATTCTTAAATTACTCAGTGTTCTTTAATTATTGAAAAATAAACATTCGAGACTGAATGACCAAAGCAAAATATAGAATGTGACAATTTATTCAAATACACACGTGTGATATCTTCTCTGAATACTATATTTTATAATTTGTGGAACGAAGATATTAAAGACATTTAATTATTGATAAACCAATGATATAAATCGAGCTATAAGAGTGAAAACAACAAAATACTTTTATCTTTTGCTCTATTTTTGAACATTCTCTCTTCCATCGTTTATAAAATTTAAAACTTATTTAGAAATATTTTGAAAAATAAACCAAAATCTCTGCAAGGCTGTGCTAATCAAGTAATGCTCGTCTTTGGATTAAAATTCCGGATTGAAATATATTATCATGAAGTGGCATTTTTTCCTCTTTAGCTGATTTTCTCTCTTGTTCTCCGATGTGTCTAATAGTCAGATGTAGGTCTCTATATTCAGGGATGTTATCTCATAAAGTGCCTAAATATTAATGAAAATTTACACATTTGATTTCAATTTATATTATTTTAAAAATAATAATAAATAAATTATTTTTTAGTAATTTAAGGTAATATCATAATACGAAATATAGTATAAAATATTTATTTTTCTTTTTTGCACTTGATAAGGTCACATCTCTGATATCACCCTTCCCACGCGGCACACTTAGGAGGCAATTTTGTACACAGATTTGGACTGAGCGTTCTATGAATCGCCTTTATATATATATGAAATATATAAAAAAACGAAAAATATTTTATAATAATAATCATAATAAAAAATCGTTAAATAAAAAGAACAAATAAATAATATTTCTTGTATTTATTTCATCCTTGTAAATATCCTTATTTTTTTATTTTATTATTTTTTAAAAATAATTTTTTCCATTATTCCTATGATTTATTTTTGGTTTTGTTCTAAATATGTTATCTTTCGAAATGCAATTAGCCATTTTGAGTGATTCGCTTGATTTGGTCCACAGTAGCTCGTCGGGGCCTCGATATGACCCGGGTTCGAGCCACCGATCCACGACCCTGTCCGAAATGTGGCAAGATCTATCGTTCAGCACATACGTTGCGCACCCATCTCGAAGATAAGCACACCATTTGTCCTGGCTATCGCTGTGTGCTTTGTGGAACTGTCGCCAAATCCCGCAATTCATTACACTCTCATATGTCACGACAACATAGAGGAATCTCCACAAAAGATCTTCCTGTGTTGCCAATGCCTTCGCCTTTCGATCCAGAACTTGCCTCTAAACTTCTTGCCAAAGCTGGCGTTAAGGTATTAAATTTCATGTCATATCATAATTTTTAGTTATAAGTAAATTGGAAATGTCTTTTGAAAGGTCTCAGCAGCAGAATTAAGAGCCCGTGCCTCACCAACAGGACCTCGAAGACCTGAGATGCGATTGGAAATACGCAATCATGTTGGAGGTGGAGGTGCACCTCCTTCAGAGGCTGGTAGTTCAATATATGGCGGAGACGATCCTGAAGATCTCACTGTGACAAATTCTCGATTTGAGCTCTCGCCTCCTGGTAATTTATTTTCTTTAATAAAATACTAATTTTTAAAGAGATTTTTTAATCAAAATCATCTATTTTAGAATTAGTTTCATCGGGAAATTCAGCGGCTGTAATAACCAAAGTCGTTCGACCAGGACCAGTTCTTGCCGCAAAATCATCCATTGACACCCTCGCCCAACGAATGGCTGATCGTGCACCCTTACCACCCCCTCCAAGTGCTTCAGGAGCCGCTGGAACAGGATCTGCTCTCATTGATACCTATTTACAAATGATTGCAGAAAATTCCCTTGGCTTAACTAGTGAACAGGCTATAGCAGCTGCACATGCAGCGAAATTAGCTTCCTTAAACCATCTAAAAGCAATTCAACCCGAAGAAGAAGCATCGGATCGGAATAGAGGAAGTGGCGCTGGAGAAAGCAGTAACGGTGGAGGAAATACAGGAAGTAGTAGTAGTGGTGGTGGTGGAGATGCAAGAGGAAGAGATGGTGGTCATGATGAAGATATGGTGGACGATATGGAATCATCTGGTGTGGAAGATGATGATTATTCTGAAGATGAGCAGGAACCACTTAAAGCCGAATAAGGTGTTTTAGGGTATACTATAGGGGAGATTCGACTTTAAGTCAAAAATACTACCTCAATAATTTTTTTTTTTTACTTTTAATAATACCATAAAAAAGCAAAAATCGATTTTGTTTTTATATTTTAAAACAGTATTTATTTTTTTAATTAAATGCAAAAATCGATTTGATTTTCTTACTTTGTTTATATTCAGTATTCTCAAACAAAATATTAAAAGACAATGTTTGATTTTATATTTTAAGGATTTTTCTTTTGTATAAATATTAGAAAAAAAAAATACTAAATCGATTTTTGCTAATCATCCATCCATAATTGAAGTCATAAATTTAGATGCCAATAGTAGAACTTTTAGAATTTTTTTAAACTAATTTTTACCAAAAGACAAAACATATTTTTTAAATTTAACAATAATTTTGCCATCTAAATTTCTGATCTCAAAAAATACACACAACATATATATACATATATATATATGTATATATATATACATTCACATTTAAATATATACACTTTTACATTTGACTGATCTTATTCCATCCTACCTCACTGCGAAGGCGTCCACTTATAAATAAAAAAAAAAAAAACAAAAAAACAAGACACTCATTCAGAGATGGAAATATATACAAGTATACGAAGCTTTATTTCATGGCATTAAAATTAAGACCTTCGGCTGAGGGATGAGGGGAAAAGAACAATCGGGAAAAACCCTCAATCTCTCATTTGAAATACACATTACACATTCACTCGCAAATGCAATGATGACCTTACAAATTAAAACATTGCATATGCAAGGATTATTTTTATAGAAATGCATAGCTACCTGCCGCTTATAAGCTGCTGCGACATTTTTTATTTTGGCATTTTTTTGTAGCAGAGATATTTCTAGTGTGTATATATATATAAATAAATAAATAAATAAATAGATTCATTTGGACTGTTGCACTAGAAATGTATATTTTATATAAAAAAAAAAACGCTCTCTTTTATTTAAAAAATGAAAATTAAAAAAATATAGATAATATAATTATCTAGATAAGAGAATATTGCTTCCAAAAAGACTTAAAGCAATTCGTTTTATATATATTAAAAAAATAGAGATATGATTGAATCATAACGGGATAAATAACATGACAAATTTTAAAAGATTAAAAATGCCTAGCCTGGTTCCTATATCGAATTTTTATGTAACTAGACTAGACTTTTATTAGTACAATCAGGGGAAATGATATAATGCGACACCGTTCCTAAATTAAAAACAAATTTTTATTTATCATATATACTTAAATGTCGCGACTGAAACTTTTTTCATGTTTAGTCAGAGCATACCGGTATATATATATATATAGTATATATATGATCAGGTTATTTTATAATACATAATAGTCCCTTCGATTTTAAATATTAATATTATATTTTTATTTATTGTTCATATTTCTTATTAATTTTTATCATTTTTTTTTTTACTTTATAAAAATATTTATTAAAGCATTTATCCATTTTTAAATTTTACGAATCAATGGTTTGGGAGAGCAGCACCTCGCATTTCAAAATTTTTCTTCTAACTCTTCAAATTTTAGAAGGCTTCCATTTCTTTTTCTTCCTGATTATCTTTACTTCTCTTTAATCTTCCTTTTCATATACATCTATACATATTCTCTCTTAACTCAGGTCTGCCATTCACAACCTATACGTACTAAATTCGGGGATGATCACTCCGCTACAGTACAAATTTTTACAATAGTTAATATAAATATTTAAAATAAAATATATAAACTTGGTATTAACTTTTAATTCTCTAAAAGTATTTTACCAAGCCACAAAAATACCTCATCATAAAATCAGTACCTCATTTTATATTATATACAAGAAAAAAATACCATGTATTTAAATAGATTTTAAACTACAGTGAGTATCGAATTTTTTCGGTACTATAATCCAAATCTTCAGGAAGACAAGTATTTTTTACAAACATACATACACCCCATCAAACCTCAATAGTACTTCCTCATTTTTCTAATCAACTTTGTAGTGCCAATAAATATTTTAAGGCTTTAATTTTTAAATATATTTTTTCTTTAGAGAAATACAAAATGTTAGAGCCTTAAAGGTGGGCGCTTGCAGAGAAAAACTTATTTATTTTTCTTTTAAAGTCTTGCTTTCACACGGGTATCTTCAAAATGTTCTGTTCTTCCGGTCTCTGGGTCGTAGATCTGTCCTTTATAACTTCCACGACTGAACTTCCATTTGTGTGCATTGTGTCTCATTATGTTTAAATTTAACTATTTTAAAGAGTCAACACAACGTTTGTTCTCATTATAAGAATAGTACTTATTTTTATACCTCGCAAGTCAGCCGTTGCGGTCGTATAGGAAAAGGAAAAAATACCCTTTTTGATATTTCCCCAAAACGCAATTTTGCCATAGTTTTATTATTATTATTATTATTATTATTATTATATATATATATATAAAACTAGTGTTAACAATATATATATTATACATATTCTATATATATTAAAAATGTTAAATATTTATAACAAAAATGTGACAAATATAGTAAAAAAATTAATTAAGTTAAATATTGGATTGAAATTTCGATTTGACCTGTTGATGGCATATATAAATAAGCACTTGATGACTGAATGTAGTTTTAGGGACAGGAATATACCTAGGAGAAACCTCTCTTACTTCCCTCCTGATCTCCTTAACTCTACTCTAAATCTAAAGAGCTTATTTATTTCTTATAGCAATTCTATTTTGCTAATTAAATGAAATGCGATCCATTTTGTTAACTTGAGCCTGTGTATAGTAGAACAAACCAGTTCTCTGAATAATATAATTAGGATGCTAAAAATGAAAAAATAATAATAATAAAAAATGTTAATGAACCGAAGTTCGGCTTGCCGCGCTGCAGGTTATTTTTTACGAGGTATGCTCCACAAACAAAACAAGGTGCTTCTATATATTTAAAAAAAAATATAAAAACGATTTATTTCTTAAGGCTTGTATAGTTTTTGTTTAGAGCCAGTTTTAGAATAATTGTAAATATAATACAAAAAGCCTTTGAAAATAATAAGAAATTAGATTATATATATGTGTATATATTTATTCTATATTTATATAAACATATATATAAAATTTTGGGTTTATATTTGATATCTAGCCTTAAAAACTAACCAAGTCACCTGATTGAGTTTTGACTCTAATGGGTTAAGTTCGTACTAAAAGCAGGCAAGTCCACTACCTCACTATTGGCTATTGCTAATTGTTCTTTAGGTTCTTAGTAAATGTTAGAAAATGATAGAATTACTATTTAGGAGCGAGTCCTTGGAGAGTGTATGATATTTAGAGTACAACAAAAAAAAAACACTATATACTTAAATAAATATAGAATAAATTAGTTTTGTAAGCAATGTTAATTTTTGTAACAAATAACGACTTGTGATCTGCATTTCTTGAGTTGAATGTTGTTAGAAATGTAGCCCTCAAAGTCCTCTCTGTCCCCCCTATCTCTCCCTTCAACCCACACATTTTTTTCTCTCAAATATTGTATTTTATAATTTTTGTTTTTTCATTGAGTATTTTTATTTTTGCATGTTTAATTTTTATATATAACTTTAAAAAAAAAATTACAAAAAAAAAAAAAAAAACAAAAGCTGATTTATTAAAATTTATATATTTATATTTGTTTACAATTATAACTTAAGTAATTATTTTATTAGGATTATTAAAAATATTAGATATATATATATATATTATATATATAAAAATATTGTTTTATAAATCAATATGTACGTCTGTCCATGTACATTGTAGCTGTAGGCTAATAAGGTCTATATTATCTAGAAAAAAAATACTTTTTAATTGTTGGCGAGCTTATAAACAAATGAAACAAAAAACAACATCGCAAATGTTTGTACTCAGTGCCATATTTACAAGTTTTTTTTACAAGAAAATAATATTATATATATTTATACAAATATTTTGAGTTATCCCTTTCAATCAAGGGCTTGATCTGGTTCCTAAATGTAGAGTACGGTTCCTCAACAACTTTTTATAAAAACAAATCATTCATTGAAAAAAAATAAATTGCTGATTTGTATAAATATAAAATAAATATCCCTTTGTTGGGGTTATGTTGTTGAGGGACAGGGTGCCTTCTTTGTACAGACTACAGCATCAAGTTGAAGAAAATAAAAATAAAAAAAATATAAAAATAAAAAAAGATAAATTTAATACTTACTAATAATAATGATGATGATATTAGAGCACGTGTCAAATAGAGCCACAGGCGTTCACAGTTCCTATCTGTCTCCCTAAAAAGAGAATAATAAAATAAACTTTTTATAGAAAAACTAGCATTGTAGAAAAGATAACCACGCGAAATTCACACAAACACATTCACATACACAGACATCCTCAGTGTACTAATCTAAAATAATTTCGCCAAAGCATGGATGAACAATTTGGCCTTTGAAAAAACTTGGATGTGTTATTTTGAAATAATTTTTCTTTGGATATTTTTAAAAAATAGCAAAAAAAATTATTTAATATACACAACACGGATTTATTCCGCATTTCGCGGTACACAATAAAAAATAAACTCGAAAAAGAGCAGTAGCTTGCCTTATATATATGTTTTATATTTTTTTTCTAAAAATGTAAAAAGTAATAATTAGAAAATTTTGTTCTTTAATAAAATAAAAATATTTTATATTATATTTATCAATTCTAAATTATTTTTTACTTGTTAATATTGTAATGATCGTTTATAAGGCAATTTAATTAAATCTTTTTGTTAAACAATTTGTAAATTTCTTCACTCTCATGCAAAATTAATAAAATAAAAATAATCATATTTTCGAGAAATTTTATAAAAATGATTTCAAATTGTTAACAAAAAGATGATGTACTATGTAAATCTTGTCAAATAACAAATACAGGTTTAATGATTGTTATAATGTTTAGAAAATTGAAATATTTTGATGTTTGTGTATGAAAAAAAAGGGGGGTGTGTATGTATCACTTAATTTTTATTCATCAAAAATTTTATGCCCTCTGAATGCAATAAACTGGTATTAAATGCTCAGGTGATTTTTCTCTCCGATAGTATTTATGTTTTTATTTTCCACTTTTTAAGATAAATATATATACACAGAAATCTATCCTTATACATAAGCCAAACCCCCTCCCCCCCCCCCTACTACCATTCTTAACCTCAAATCCTGCAGGTGTACAAACAAGCCGAGTAGCCGTCCATTCGATGACATTTATAAGCGATTTGTTTCTTAGGAATATATAAATAGCGACATTACAACTCTAGGAGGTGTCACATGAGATATTTTTAAAAAATACTATTTATCTATTAAAAATGAATAAAAAAAACAGTTGTTTGTTTGTTTGTGTTGTTTATCTACATCAAACTGTCCGTGTTGTGCTTATATCAACCCCAAAAACACATCTTTTGGGTTGTACAGACTTGTGTAATTTTTTTCCTTATTTTGTTATTTTAATAAGATATAATGAAAAAATACAAGTATCTCCTCTCTTTATGTGTTTTAGAATGTCTTGCAGAAGTTCAGTATATTCAATTAACATTGTTTTTATGCTTGCGAGGTTGTATTTAAGAAAAAGGCTGAATTTGTCTTTGTATATGTAAGGTGTTGGGCATTTTATAACTTAGCATTTATACAAACAATTTGATTATTTCCTAAGCCAGATATTTACATTAAATTGTTAAGAAAAAATTTATTGAAAAATATAAAAATATATTCCTAAATATATTATCATTTATTGTTTATAAAATTTTAGAATTAGATGTGGAATAATTTTTGAAAAAAGGAGAAGCTGCGGAAGTCACTAAAGAGAGAAATAAATAGATATAAATTTTTCTTTTAAAGCCGTTTTGAGTACAGATTGTGCTTGTTGCCGATTAGTTTATGAAAACAAAACTATAAAATATATATATATATAATTATAGTATTAAGTTAAACAAACATTGTTTACCAGAATATCAGGTGTAAAATTATGTCTAAATTAATAAAATATGTAATTACTTATTTAATTATTAAGATTGTTGATCAAACAAGGCAATACACAACAATGTGTTTTGTATTAGATCAAGTAACTTATTTCTATAATTTATATTTACCATAGATTTTGTTTTGTTTTCACGAACTTGTTCCGATTTTATAATCGGACATTAATACTGAGGATGAGCATGGCCTGTGCTAAAAGCGTCAGCAGTGAAAGAGAAATTTTTATTAAATTCTCACTTTAACTGCTGCAACTTTGATCCTTTAATTCAAAATATAGAGCCATCATATATATATATTGGTGTCTACAATTTTTTTAATACATTATTGAATTTTTTTATCGTAGCTAAAGTTGATCGGCTATTTCACTTATGTTAAAGTCTTTCCTTTTTCAAAATTTTTTTTCACTTTTTTTAGGAGACATATAGGGAAGTACTCCCTAAAGTAGACTATCTCTTCCCACCCTTTCCAGAACTACCCCACTGTTTAAGTAAAAATTTATTGGTGAAGCATTTTGAAAATTTCTGATTAACTGATTATTCTGGCCTTTTCCCTTTTTTGATATTTAAAATTGTAAATACAATCCCGCATCATGAATTGTTCCTATTTGATTTATTTTAATGTATA
This sequence comes from Anisolabis maritima, assembly GCA_010014785.2. Classification (NCBI taxonomy): domain Eukaryota; kingdom Metazoa; phylum Arthropoda; class Insecta; order Dermaptera; family Anisolabididae; genus Anisolabis; species Anisolabis maritima. The sequence goes on from JAAAKE020102797.1 coordinate 37,044, forward strand.
TATAGAAAAAAAAAATTAAACTCCGCTTTTTTAATATTACCTTTTTTAGAAATCTATTTATATATATAGATATTCTATATTTATAGTTTATATTTTTTTGCTCTTGTTTATTCATTAATTACTGTTAACTTTTGCAAAACATTCTTTAAAAAAATATAAAAAAAAAAATGTAAATTGTACAAAGTGTGTTTTAAAAATTTTCTTAATTTTTTTTCTTAATATTTTTTTTATTAGACCCTAAAATTATAGGAAATAAAATATATTTTTAAGTCATCATATTTTTTAAGCTTTGAAATATTATTATTATTTTTGAATTTTTATCCAGTTAAAACAATGTATTGTTTTTATAGATGTATTAAAATGATGTTTTTATTTAAATTTGTATTATTAATACTATTTAGCTAATCCAACATTACTTTCAGTTATTTAATTAAATAACTCATATTTAAAGATTAAAGGTTTCAACTGTATTAACCTTAAAAGCCAAGTGATGTAGGTTCGAAAACCAGACACTCATAAATCATTTGGATACCAATTGATATAAATAATAATTGCATCGTAATAAATATATTTGTTTCGTTTAAAAGTCTAAATGGGCCAAGACGCCGAAAAGACTAAAAAAAAAAAAAAAAATTTTATAAGTAAACTTTTGAATTTACTTCAACAATTAAAAACACTTTGAAATAAAACAAAATATGAAAAAATATGGCTATCACACAACGTACTCTTAGCTGCTTAAGCAAGAGAAAGTTGAAAGTAATAAATGTACTATGCTATGAGATTTTATTCTAATTTAGTATCAACACACAAGAAGTAAATAGTGGTACCACCAATTTTTCATCCCGCCCAAGAGCAATATTTATTTAATACTTTTTTATTTACTCTATTAGCCAAAGACCACCAAATACAATGATATATTAATATCAAAATACATTAAAAAATTGTATAGGGTTTTTTTGGTGATTTAATGAGGATGACTTAATGATTTGAAAACGAGATGTAGGGAGAGATGAACATAAGATATAAAAATATTATTTTCTTATTACCATGACAACGAGTCGAGATTTTTTCCTATGGAATTTTTTTTTATTTATTTGAGGTTTTGATATTCATGCATGGACGGGAAGCTGACTTGTAACGTGGGATGAGACCCAGGGGCGTATAGAGAAGAGAAATAAAGGGGGTAATTAACCCCCCTATATTATTTATTTTCCAATTTTAATTCCTATAATAATTTAGAAGACCTGACTTATGTTTTTGGAATTTTTTTTATTTGTAAAGACCAGAGTTTTAGTTTTTTTTTTTTTTTTAAATAGTTGCTAACAGAATAACTATTAGTTTTTTTTACTTAATTTCCCTTGATGCTTTTTTTTTAATTTGAGCTTTTTTTTATCAAATAAACCCAATGTTTTATTAAAAAATACTTTTAAACAAAAAGATTGATTAATTTAAACAAAATAGAGAGAGGGGGAAAGGATTGTTGAGATAAAAAAAATATATTATCCCTATGAAGAAATATTTCACAGAATGGTATTTTAATTGTAAGACATATGAGATATCATTTCAATACAAAATTTTACGTATATTAAGAATACGTAGACATAATTTCGATATCTCAAATAGTTTTTGATTTATTTTTAATAATAAAAAAAAATATTATTAATTAATATTTTTGATTATTGAAAAGGGATTTATTTCATGGGTGTTTTTTCATAAGATGGATTACAACGTCTATTTTATTTCAAATTATTTCGGAAACCAGTAAGCTGATTTTATTGCTCTTTATTACTTTAGATTTATTAGACAGAAATCTAGGATTATATAACTGATTTTATTATATAATGAAGCAAATCTGTTTGCCAACATTAAACGAAATATTGGATGGAGGCTTGGAATTTTTCATTGAATATAAGGAAAAATTCAATGAATACAGAGCAATGATCAAATTTTATATACTGCCAATGGATGACGAGATGTAGCGCGTTATGAATCTTGAACGCATTTCATTTCAACATCTATTAG
>JAAAKE020102798.1:0-18060 GCA_010014785.2 Anisolabis maritima
TTTTGTGTCAATATATATTAAAAAAAAAAAAAAAAACATTTATTTCCTTTGAAATTTTCGACATCTATTTTTTTTTGAGATCGCAATACTTTCTCTTTATATATTATATACATATGCAAGATAAAATTATTTTTAAAATTTTACTAAATATAAATTAAATATCATAAAGCATGAGAAAATTTCTTTGTCGAGAGACAGCACTTTTTTTTATTTTTTCATTAGTAAAAGTGTAATTTTGTAAAAGATGAACTCCAAAAAAAATAAATAAAGAGAATAAAGGATATCACACAATTACAAGCAAAAGTCTTTCCTCTTTCACCAAAAAGGCACCTCCTCCCATAGAAAATTGAAAAAAACAAGACTAAAAGAAACACCTAAAATGAATTATACCTGCACTTCTTCCAAATAAAAATTTATTAATTCCAACATTTTAATTTTTTTTTTTTTAAGTTTTAATGTTGCTTTTATTTCATTATAAAACATTCAAAAATAACATTGATTATTTTCAAATTGAAAAAAGTATTTCTGGTCATTTGCAAATGATTTCTCCTGGAATAACCCTTGTTTGTTTATCATACAAATAGCAACTATTATTCATATATTTGGAGAGCGCAAGAGAGCGAGAGCGAGAATATCCATTCATTCACATATTCTCTCTGTAAAACCAAAGGACGATGTAACTAATTTTCTGTAATGTGTGTATGTGTACCAGATATGTTCAAAAATAGAATGTTCCCTTTGGAATGTTCACAACATCCGGCCCCATCCGGTTCTTTTAAAATCAAAAACAACATAACATGCAATTAAATTAAATATTAATGTGAAATTATATTTCCAAATGGATGATTAAAGTGTTTTGACCAAAAGAGAAGGGGTGAAAGAGAAGAGGCATCTGCTTTATTTATTAAAAGAATTAGGTGTAAAAAAAAAAAAAAACACGCAACAAATTATAATTAATTTACACATATTTTAAGTTTACGAATAGCTTTTTATTTTTATTATTTAAAACGAAAATAAAATAAATTATAAAATATCAAGATTAAAGAATGAAAATATTTTTTTTCAAATTTTTGTGAGTAAAAGAATGATATATAAAAAAAACTCATGTGAACCATTGCATTGAGAAAAAAAGGGGATGGAGGAGAGGAAGAATTTTTGGAATTTTGGTTTTAGCTCTAATTATCCATAAAATAAAAAAAATGAAAAATAAAAAAATAAATCATCATGATAATAATAATGGATCTTATAATATGGTTAGTAAGGAAATATTTGAGATAAAGTATTGCTTCATTTAAAGTTCAAATACTAAATTCAAATGAACTCTTTAACTATTAACTTTAGCAAAGTAATACCTTCATACAAAATTGTTCTATTTATCATTTTAAACAATTTGTGTTTGAAAAAATCCTTTATATATTGTTCCTAAATTTTAAAATAATTCCTAATTAAAATAACCTAAAAGGTATAAAGATCTTTAAAAAATAATTGTCCAGAGATAAATAGAACATAAGGGCATTAATTTGTTAAAGTGGAGATATTTTGATTTTTAACTTAAAAGGCATCATTTGGACAAGGTTGCTTTTTCTTTACTACCCGTGTTAGAGGAAAGTCTTGTGACCTATTTTTTACAATTCTGTGCCATAATAAGAATTGATAATTTAATATGGAAAGATATCGTAAAAGAGATAAAATGATAAAAATTTTAATTTGTTTACACGTATCAGCAGAAATATTCTTTGAAAAAAAATTCTGTTTTTGTGATGACCACAGCAGTTTTATTTTGTTCTGTATTTTAATAAATACAGTTTTACTTTTATTGGCACTTACAATTTGGATATAGAGTGAAAGAGAGATGGGTGATGATGAAGGTAATTTAGAAACTGTTTTTACTTTGTTTTTCAATCCGATTCTTTGTTTTCACACAAACATCTAAAAAAAAAGAAAAAATATTTTTAATCTCATGAAAATCGATTGTTAAAAATAGATTTAAAATTTTAATTTCTATTAATTTCTAATTAATTAATTAAAAATAATTAAAAATTAATTTAATTTCTAAACTTTTTTTTATATCATTTATTTAAATCTTTTTTTTTGTCTTTTATGCTTCTTGGACTAAATAAACTTTTAATCGAAAAATACAGTATATAGTTATTACGATACAGATTATCCAGGTATATTTTTTTTAAACCAATTCGTATCCAATTGATTTAAATTAATTTTCTTCAAATTGCCTGGGACCTGAATCCACACCCCATGGCTTTTAAGGTTATCAATAATGACAATGTCTGTATCTTTAAACTCTCGTTCACGGGATGGGGGCTATTTAACTTTTATTTATTAGCCAAATTAATAAAAGCCTCATTGGAGGAAGGAACTGGGGAGGGTGACCGGGTATGGGTTAGAGAACCCGAAACCGGCAATAGGGAATGGTGTGTGTCATCAGTGCACGATACACCAGGGATAACCAACAGGGGAATGATTTTTTTTTGTTAGGATTGAGGGTTTTTAAGCCTTGAATTTAAGGCTTTTCCCTCAAAAAAAAAAAATAAATAAATAAAAGCCTCACTGTTAAAAGTTTTTTTTTTAATTTTTCCTTTAAATCAAATTTATACTTAATAACAAATAAAATGTATAACACAAATAAAACAAGTCAATTCAGGTAATGGGCTAGTATAAATATTATCCTGAAACTGAAAATATCAAAATTTGTTATTTATATGTACCTTTGAGTATAAATGTAAAAGAAAAACAAGAAATAAAAAAAGCCTCTTTTTTTCCATCAAACCAAAAAGTTTAAATTTATTATTTTATAAAAAATTTTTATTTGAATATGAATGATATAAAAAGTAGAAAATTTAAAAGGTATCCTAGTCCCTTTTTTGTCTTACTTTTTTTTATAACTAAAGGCAGACAGGGTCCTTGCGAGTGCGATCTTCATGTCCAAATAAATCCGTGCAATCAGTGACAGAAATTTAATTTTCACCATTTTTACCTAAAAAAAAAGTCAAATTAAAATTAAATAATTAAATAAATAAAATTTTGATGATATTTGTTCTCTTCCTTAAAAAAAATCTTTTTGCTCTGATAAGAGGCGAAGAGAGGATTTCTGTTTGGTGGAGAGTGATGATTTGTTAATTTTTTTTCTCTTAATGCATTTTTCTGTTTTAAATTTCATTTAACCTTTTTTTTTTTAATTTGGATTTGCCCTAAATAAACAAGGCTATTTATTATTTTATGATCCAATGATTCACTTTCCGTGCAATAAAATTTATTTAAAACAATTATTGTACTATATATTGATGTAATGGTTATCGTCAAATTAATATATATAATTTATAGTGATGTTATTATATATAGCCTCACTAGAAAACCTGATTTGGAAAAATGTTAGTTAGCTCTCTCTCTCAGTGTGTAGATTATGAAGCAAGTGATTATTTATTTAATTTTTGTAGTAAAAAGTAAAAAACAAATCAATAATTATTATATATACTAAAATAAAAGATGAAATGTTTGTTAATTTTTAAGACCAAAAGGAAGAAACCTTTGAGTGGGGAAATCTATTACACAATTTTAATTTCATTATTGTTTGACTAGTTATTTATAATCAATTATTCGAAATAAATGATAAAACAATATTTTAAAAGATGTTAGTAAAAATAAAGGTGTACTTACAAAAGTGAAGAGTGGAGAAAGAGAGGGAGTCATTCACTTATTTCTTGCTTAGCCTGATTATTGTAGACAAGAGAGGAGAGACGCAACGCCGAGAGTGAGTGAGAGAGAAGATGGTCACGTGATGGCCAAACAATAGCGCGGCGGAATTTGATTATTTAAAAAGAGACCGGCGTTTTTCCAATCTCTCGGCACTAATATATGTGACCTATTAATAAGTAATTAAACATATATTTGAATAGATTTATTTATAATATTTACTAAAATTTAAAGGTAAAACAAAAGATTTTTTGTAGATTTTGTTACATATTAATAATAAAATCTACAAAAATACTAAAAATAATTTTTCTATGGTTGTTTATCATTAAAAAAAATCTTGAAGAGCTCATTAATAATTTAGATAAATTGAATAAAGTAAGAGATTATTTGGTTTGCCTAACATATTTATATGCCATATGGTATAAGGTGATCCAAAAATAACTCATACTACTCACATTAAATCCATTTGTGTGTCTTAGTCATTACATTCTTGAACCGTAGAATCTTAAGGTATCTGATGATCTGAGATGGTCATTATCTTTTGTTTGACAGCATATCCTTTCAATCTTTGGCATATTCAATAGTCCCAGATGGGCTAATGCCCCCAACGTTCAAATCCCTAATTCTTTCATTCAATCTAAATCATTGCCATTAAATTGATCTGTAATGAAAAAAGTTATTATTTGGTCCAAACAAGCTAGCGAAATTAAATTTTAATAATAAAAGGAACCAGCCTTGTAGTCATGGGTAATGACAATGTCAACATTTAAATCTTTAACTATCTACTGTGCGAGTTGGATGTGGATTTCTAATTGGATGATATATGATAGAAGCAGGAATTTTGCTGAGCAGCCAGGGGGGTTAAAATATAACAAATTATATGTTTCAAACGTAAGTTACTTTCATCTTCAGGGCTACATAACTTACGTTCAAATTCCCGCTTCTTTCATTCAATCAAAATCTTTAAAAATCAACCATGAATTCAATATTTTAATAAAAATTTTATTAATAGATATAAATAGAATAGGAAAATAGATAATAGATTATTTAAAAATTCTCCAGACAAAATTTAAATTGGGGATTTGTTTTTGGGGACCATAAATGCGCATAAAAACCTGACCGGAGGGTCACATTAGGGTTTCATTGGGTCCCTGTTAATTCCGGCCTATAGACAATTATTTTATTTATCTGTTCGTTAATCCTTACGCCTAAACGATCTCAGACGCCAAAAAGACAAAAAAAAGCATATTTTTTATTTCCACAATTAAGTCTTTAAAATTAAATTTATAATGATATTTTTCTCAGAGGAAGGAAAAAGAGAAACTAGCAAGTTTTCTATCTTTTTCTGATAAAAGAGAGCAAAGCAGTTTTCCAATGAAGCAGAAACCTCATCTATTCCCTCTTCTTTTTTCTTCTTGGGAGAAATTCATTTATCACTCCAAGCTTCCAAGCGAAGGCTAAGTAACCATCACTCTTGATAAAGTATCATTAAAAAACAAAAAGCTTTAAAAAAATAAATAGCCCTGATTGATTAAAAGAGAAAAATTTTTTTTCCTTTGCAAGTTTGTATAAAATACCTCTTGATTAGAGTTTAGATTAATTTGTTTCTAATTGGCTCCTACACTTTTCTTTCCATTTTTATCTAAAGGGATAATGAGCAATGGGGTAGTTCTTTAGAGGGAAAATTAATTCAATCAATAAATAGATTCCATGGGGAGGCAATTAGTTCGCTTTTGCTTGCTGGAAGGTAGACAACCAGAATAACCAACTCACTAATTAATTTTCCGGCATTTTGTCTTAGAGTCTTCTAGAGAGGAGCAGCTCTGTACAGTTGTTAAATCCCTTTAGAAATTAACAAATGAGCCTCCGGGATCTGCTTTTGAGCCATTAATAATTCATTAATGAGTGTGTTATTCGGGTTGTCTACCTTCCAGCAAAAAAACTAACTAATTTCTGCCGTGGTAGAAAGAATGAAGAATCACTAGGACCATTAAAGTTAAGCAATATATATTAATATTATTAATATTAATATAGTTGAACCTCGGATAAAATTGTATAATTTACAAACGTAAAACTTTACTGGCAAAAATAAGGGAGAACTATAAAAAAATGAATATTTTCCATGCCTTTATAATGTACCCGATTATGTTATTTATGTTGTACCTACTAAATATAAGAACCTGCTCCGAATCTAGCGCCCAAAGGGTCTCCTAGTCACCTCAAACAAATAAAACTCTCTCATGTTAAAATTTCTCAAAACGTGGACCTGTTTTTTCCCGAAGACCCGATAACATCTCTAACCAATAAATAAAAAGGGGGAAGATATATTTGTTCTCCCCTCACCTCACCACCCAAGAGTGTCTAGGTGGAGATGTCTTCACCAGTTAGCCCGAAAATTAATAAATAAAAATAGAAAATTTAAACTTAATTTAATTTTATTTAAATTAATTAAAAATTTTCAAATTCAAATGCTGCCAAACATTGTCCAAATTGGGATTTCTCGTCGAGTGGACCTTCCCAAGGAAATAAGGATTTGATATAAAAAACAATTATATTTATATAATTTATAAAGTCTAAAGGCTGCAATTGAGACACAAATATAACAAATAAGAGTTAAAGGCTTATTGCGATTGACCTTGGCTAAAGAATCAGCAAAGACAGACACCCGGACAAGGGAACAATTTAGGAAGAAAAATTTCTCAAATATGAAATTTAGAGTTTCCATGTTAAGGAAGCTTTTTCACTTTGATCGACTTTATCGCCCCTCATAGATAGAGTACAAACACCCTCGCTATATCCCTTTTCCTCTCTTCTACTAAACAATATTTTATTAGTACTATTGACATTGTCACTATTGATAACCTTAAGTATGATGAGGGTTCGGAGTTCAATTTATTTATTATAAATAAATTGGATACCATTAATCTAAATAAATATGCCATGGATAACATCGTAAATAAATAATTATAATTGTTTAAAGTCCTTATGGCGTTACTTTAAAAAGATTTATTATCCTCCATGTTTTAATATCAATTTCATGATATTTTAATTTTGATATTGTACGTTATTAGCTATTATTTATACTAATCATCTTCTCTTCCACTATCATTTAATTAAATATCGTCATCATCATCATCATCATTAAGCAGCTTCTCGTGAATTTCCCTTCCATTATTCGACTCGATAACTTCTTGATGAGCAATTTTGTTTTAATTCTACTAAAGTCCTTGCTTAAGTAAGGCCCCTTATAAATTTCAGATAAAGAGTAAGCAATTTGTTTTTGCTAGAAAATCCCTACTCGACCAGCCAGCAGAAGGCATTTGATTCCTACTTTTGTCTTTCCATCTGATAAGGTAGAGAAAACGAATCGTTTTACATTTGTTATTATAAAATAAAATCTCCTTAAATTGTGTAATTTGATTTCTAACAAAAGATTAAAACACTTGTAATTTGATAATTGGGCACGTACTTAGTAACTGCTTTCAACTCATTAATGAATTCATTAAAATGAACAAGTGAACGTTATAGTCCGTTTTAACCTTTTTTCATCCCCCGTCCGTTGATCGGGAGGTTAAAAAAGTCTTTTTCGGCAACTGAGGCCATTTAGACTCCGTCCTTATTTATTCGTCAACATTAATAATTTTAAAAGACAAGGGTTCTAACATGGGGGCGTTCGTTTTTACTTGCTGGAAAGTAGGCAACCCAACAACTTTATTTTTTTATTAATTACTCATAGTTATTAATTTTTAATGAATTTATTGAAACGACTGCTTTGTGCGCCTCATTTACTTATTTTTAAGAGTGACGTTTTATTTTTCTATTAACAGGAAGTTCATTTTGGTTCAATGGTTTGTTTTTATATGAAGACATTAGGCTTATTTCCTCTTTATAATATTACAATTGATTTTTGTTCATTTAATTAAGGACACGCGCTATTTATTTTTTGTCTTAGGCTTTTCAGAAAAATTTAGAGACCACTAGTTTAGAGGCGCGGTTCCCAACCTTTTTCATTCGCGGATCGGAAAAGAAAAAAAATTTCGCAATTTTACATTGAACATGTAAATAAATAATATATTATATTAATAGATGTAAAAAATTTGAAATGTTCGAGACAAAAATAAATTAGTAATATTCGTATTTGATTTTATAAATTTTCAATAAGCTTTCGTTTAATATTCGTGTTAAAATCTTTATTTAAATTAAATATTGTTACTTCTCTGGACAAAAATTTCTCCGGGTACTGCTGGTCTAGTTAATCCAAAACGTAATTAGTGATTTGGCTTGTCTATCTTCCAGTAACCAACCCGGAATTTTTGGAAATCACGAAAGTGAAAGTTCTCAGTTTTTGACCTTTATACCAAACCAATACAATTATCTCTTTCTATTAATAATTTATTTATTTTTTTTGAATTGATATAAAAAAATAAAATTCCAGTTTGAAGCGATTTTCTCACCCCTGGGCATAATATTACAAGCTCTTGACAAAACCAAAACTTTTGAGACACCCATTAAGGTATAAATTAAAAATATATTGTTCCTTTAAAACAAAATTAATAAAGTCTTGGTTTAAATTGAATTCTAAATTAGTTTATATTTTTATTTGCTTTTGAAATAAGAAAACAATTTTCTCATGAGGTTTATGACAATCCTAAACATTTATTCATAAATACCATTCTTAAAAAAAAAAAAAAAACCTCTCACGTTGTTGTTGTTGTATTTTAATTAAATACGCTTATTAGGCAAAATCACACGACGTCGGCAGCGATTCTATAAAATTAAACGAAGCCCTTTTCGTATATTATAACATTTAAGTTTGTTCGTACTGTTAAAGCTTAAAAGGGCAGATGGGGTGGGGGCGTTAGCAGCCCTTTTCTACACACACAGAGTGGGAGGATTAGTCCGTTTAATCAAGAGTAGAGGAGGACCCAAGAAGACGACGTGAGCCCCACGATTGGGGTCTTCCTCAATTACTGATTTGCCTTGTCATGTTGTAGTTGTATTTGTAGTGGTAACATCTCATCTCTTGCTTGCCAGTTGGATCTGTCTGTATGTCCTTAGCGTTAATCCAGTTTTCACTCTTGATTCTATTGGTTCATTACTTGTTGGCTTTACTTGCTTACGTTTACGCTTACCACTTCTCTCTTTAAATATATGCATATAAAGTGACGCAAGAGAGAGTTTACTTAATAAAGGATAAGGAATTTTTTTGTTTTTAATAATTAATACTTCTAAACAAGATTTTATAAAAACATTTTTATTTTTATTTTTTTTTTTTTCAATAAAAAATATTAGTTAAGAGCGAAGGGAAAATATAAAAATGATAAGTAAAATAATAAGAAGACGGTTATTTCCCCTCTTGTTAAAATGGTTCAATCTGAATATCTCTTATCATTTTGGCGAGAACTTAATTCTTTTTTAAATGACATTTGTAAATAATGTTATGGAAAAAGAAGACTTCTTTATTTATTTCGATTTTAATGACATCTTCATAAGAATTTTTGCATTCCATCCAATATCCTAAGTTATTAATGTAATTTTTGCATTGAATGATTCTTTTTAAGATATTGGATGTAATCAGGAACAACTGAAATTTGTTTTTATTTACACCATCTGATTTTTTTTTTTTTTTTTGGACAATATAGATCTCGTCCATATTTATTTAAATTAATCAAAAGGAGATGTTTTTATCTGAAACCGAAAAGTTCTAATATAGAATCTAAACTAACTTTTTTAGCTAGTGTACTTTAGTTGTGAAGTGTTGTATTTAACAATGGGGGAAGGAGCAGCCAGCCTCTACAATATTAAAACTCTCAAGTGTGAAACGTTTCGGCTTTAATTTAATAATGCTATCATCAGTCCATTTAGAGCTGCAAGCATTGTTACATTAGATATTTTAGAAAATAATCAATATACAAGTCAATGACTTGAATATTAAGTACACAACAAATTGACAACTCTACAATTTTGTCCCACTGTCTTATCATTTGAGTTCATATTGTAGGTGTGTATGTAAAAATATTAGGTATCTGAATCTTTCATTCGAACTAATCTAGGAGGATGTCTCAGTAGAGGCGACCCTCTCGGAGAGTACTTCACCAACTTATAACAAATAATGATATTCTCTTCTTTAAAAGTTTTTAATATTCGAATTTGAATGTACACAATGTTGTCGAATTAATTAAATCACAAACATTAGGTATTTGTTAAAGAATACAAATATGAAAAAAAAATTGCTACTATAATACCTTCCTCTTCTAATGAATTATTTAGTAAAATTACAAACAATAAGACTCTAAAACCAAGTGTTATTTTATTTTTACTAGAATAATAACGTTGTAGAAATTCTTAATAGGGACCAGAATTAATAGAGTACGTATTCATTTTGAATGCATATTTGCCTCGATAAAGTTCATTTGCTCTTAGAGCAGAATAATTCCCTCTCTCTTTCTCTCTCTAGAGAGGGATTCTTCAGATGAATATCAAATATTTGTGGTAATTAGAACAAGCGAGTTAATTGAAAAAAAAAAGTCAGAGTTTTAAGAAGAAAGGAAAAATAAAAGAAAAAATTAAATGAATTGATATCAAGTGTGCTTGTATAATTGTATCAAATGTATGAGTGTGAGTGCGTGTGTGCCTTTTAATCAATGAATGGGGGATAATTTTTCAATTATTTTAATTGCTTTATTCTAAGAAAAAGAAGAGGAAATAATTACAAAAACAAAGAAAAGGTGGAAATATTAATTAATTAGAAAATACCCTTTTGTATTGAATGCCGAGGAGTGTGTAATGTTAATGGTTTTGTAATTTTTGAAGATTTATATATAAAATTTTTTCCGTTATGACAAAAAATTTGAATATGTATGTACATTCCTTTACATACTAGTTTTTTCATTTTTAATGACCCTCTCAATGCTCTATGTAAATTAGATCAAATTTATTGGATTAAAATAATAATAATACATTAATTTTCCTAATATTTCTTTTTTTTTTTTAATTGATATAATAAAAATTCCTTTATATTCTAATATTAACAAAAACATGAAATTCATTAATTCCCGACCAGTAGAAGTTTAATTTATAATTCTTTTATTATTAAATTAAATAAGTTATTTTATTTTAAATGACACGTTTATTAAAACACATAAAATAGTATGTATTCGGAAAAGGGGCTTTATTCTCAATGTATATCTAGCAAAAGGGATGGGGAAGGAGGCCTGCTAACTTTTTTTGAACAATCTAAATGAGTTATACATTTATAATGGAGAGAACGAAATTTTTTGCTTATTTCAAATCGTAATATGTATGCAATACATACACATTTACTCCCATCACTTTGCAATGCATTTTTAATAGGTTTATTAATAACAAGGCTTTGATTATAAAAAGGGTGATTTTGTTAAAAATTAAAAAAGGAAGCCATATGTGGATATCTCGTTTTTTAATATAATTATTAGAACATAAATTATTTATAGTGTTTTTTTTTTTTTTAATAAATGAAGTAAAGATTTATGGAGATTATAAATCCCGTTTTAATCCTGGATTATTAATATAGTCATTATTAAATCAAATTTCGTATTCGAGTTATTCGAGGGAGGAATTTTGGAATTAGTATTTTGCCTATTTAAGTGATTGGAATTTTCCTATCGATACGAGGTCTAAAAAGGGAAATGTCTAAGGGCGGCAAAATAAAATGGAAAAATTAAAAAATCTTTAGGACAGAGCAGCTTTTTGTATTTTGCACCCCTAAAAATTTATGAGCCTACGCGTACCCTAAAAAAAGATAATTTTATAAAATTGTTTTTTTAATTTAATAGTAAAAATACCGCTTTATTCTAGAATCAATTTCAACCAATGGCGAAAAACACTGGGACTCTGAGTGCGGAGCCTTAATTTTTTCTTTTTCTATAGAATTCATAAATTTTTATTAAAAACATGGGAAAAATCTGATGGTTTCACTATAATAAAAAAATAAGTTAAATCGGCTGACATTGAGCTTTTTGGTTTCTTCTTATATTTAAGAATGGACATTTTTTATAACTCTCTTATTGTAAGTGATCAAATGGCGTAATAAAGGGAGGGGGGTATCTAAAGAAAAAAACGTACAAGATATAATAATAAAAAAAAAATTAGAATTTTGCATTAATTTTTTTTTTTTTTTATTAAAATAATTTCATTTAAATATCTTCTAATTTAATTTTTTTATCATTCTAACTCAAATTTTTAATTTAAATAAATATGGACGGTGTTTAAATGGCCTTAGAAAAAGACATTAAAAAAACTTTAATTTTGTATAATAATTTTTTACATGATTTGGGTTACTTTTTTTTTTTGTTTATTAAAAAATCCTCCCCTCCTCTCCCTCCATGAAAAGCTAGTTTCGCCACTGAATATGACAATAAAACATCTTATAATTTTAGTGACTAAATTTTAAAATTTTTTGTTCTTATGTAAAATGAGTAATTTTTTCTTTATCATTTTGTTAAATTACCATATAAATACTGAGACAATATTGTGAACTTGAGGTCAACCATCAACATTAGGCGCTATTTAGCACAATTTGTCAGAACATGATAAATTTGAATAATAATATAATCACTAGAAGCATTAAATTTGAATTGATATTAGGCCCTGTGGTCGTCTTATTAGTTTTCCCTACCAAAATAGAGGATGGGAATTTGCATTTTGGCAAATGGATCCCCTCATACCATACAATTGAATGGATTCAATCCTATCTTCCTGCAAACAACACCGTGGAATTAATTGCCATGATAAAAATACAAAGCACGTAGAGTTACCATGAAGGAGGTCTTGCTTTCAGAAGTGAGAGAAGAGGAACCTTCAAAGAACGAACCGACGACAGAGACACCCTTGCGGTTTTACGAGACGTGATGCCCTCTGCTTAATACATCACCAACCAAGGCTTAAGAGAGAGAGAGAGAGAAGAACCAATATTAATTTGTATCAGAAAAAAATATTTAAATTATTTATCTTGAAAAAATTAATAATTAATCTAGTTAAGATTCATCCCTGATGATGGGGATTTATTTTAATAAGAGTTGCAGAAATTAGTTTGGTTGCTGGTAAACCAAATGATCAGCTCACTAATGGAATCGTTTTTAAATATATATTTAGAAATTAAATCTTTTAATTGTTGGATTGTGAGGATGCAGTCAAAGAGGTTTTTTTTCTATTTTTTTTTTTTTTGTCTTTTTCAGTTTTTATGAGGTCATTTAGACACCGTCCGTATTTATTTAAATTAACTGGTAGCCAATATGATTTAAATAATTTTTTGTCACACAGGTCGGGAAGAGAATCACAGACCTTTAATACGTGAAAAATTTCTAATTAAGAAACGTTTTGGCCATAGCCAACTTCTCTTCTTAATTATGAATTTTCATTTAATAAAAAAACCTGCATCCTCACAATCCAACAATTACTAATCTACAGCCACAAACTTTTCTATTAAACTTTTAATTTTATTAAATCCCTCATCCCTGCAAGTTAATCAAAAATTCAGTCTTCTGAAATTGTATTATTAAAATATTATTCAAAAGTAATTACACAAGAACACGTATTGTTGAGAAATTGATTGTAACGAAATTTTAATTATAAAATTATTCCAATTAATAATGATTGAATTAAAAGGAGTGTCAGATGTCAGATGCTTTTGATTAAGCACTTTATAATTTTCATAAAATAGATGAGCGCATCGATACACGGAAAGGAAAGTTTATTTTTTCTGTCTCAAACATTAAAGTAAATCAGTAAACATTTATCATTTATATAAAATATTTGGAATATATGATTTTTTCTTTTTTTATATATAGCAAGTTTCTATTATATTTAGTAAAAAATTTATATTCTGTATACATTATAATATATTGTAACACTTTAAGAGGTTGGATGGCTTCGACTAACAGCCGTTAATAAATTAAAAAAAAAAAATATTATATTGAGTAAGTTGCTGTTGGAGTCTGATGAAGGGAGTTTCAGTAAATGAAAGTTTTTGAATGCCAAAGCTGAAAGGAGACATTTCGGACTAAATTTATTTCCATTTTCAATCACTTATAGGCTATTTGTAATTATGCACAAAAATACCATAAAATAATTATTTATGACAACTTTTTCTTAAATTAAAGTTGTCATAAATAATATTCATAGAATATATTAGTCAAAAAAAGAAATAAATAAAAATGTAAAATATTTTCTAAAGATTTATAAAGAAAGAAATGACAAAAAGATAAACTCTCTTGGTAAATCTAAAAAAATAGAAATATAAAAATAGTAAATCGTTAATCTCCTGAAAAGAGATAAAGTAATTACTTCCTTAATGATGTAAGGGTCAGTGGTTCGCCTTCCGTGCTTAGCGATAAAATTTTTTAGATAGATTGTTGGATTATGAAGATAGAGCCGAGATTATTTTGATTTTTTGGATATATGAATATTTTTTGAGTTTTCTCTTCGATTATTCTTTCTTCTTATAACAAAAAAAAAAAAAAAGTAAGTAAAAAATTCCGTCTTCTGAAATTGTATTATTGCAATATTATTCAATATTCAATACATAAGCTCATTTAATGTTGAGCAATTAATTGTAAGTAGATAGAGCCCACCATTATTATTGAGTACGTGAAATTAGTAAAAGGAATAAAATTGTGTTATAATTTTTTTTTTTTTTGGGCAAAGGAATAAAAATTCTAATACAATTTTTAATAATTTCACGTATCTCCTCCACCTGACAAGGAAAATGGAGATACATCATTGACACCATACTATTATAATATTAAATTTGTCATGTACATAGGTCCTGAGAAAGGTCATGATTTGCAACAATTAAACATTGAACATTAAACAAAATAAAATTATTTTTTATTTAATTTTTCAAGGTTCCTTAATTAATACATCTCGTTTTGTATGTTCACTAATGGATTTCTCGATTACTTGCTTCTGAACTGCTCTAAATAAATCACGCATGCGCAGTTGATTTTTAGTGAAATTTAACATGTTAACAACTTTTGATCAATTCAAACAAAAAAAAAAAAATAAAATAAATTAAATTTTTTATCCTGCTTCTTTAACCGAATGAATGAAACTTTGCATAATTATTATCCAAAGTTACTGAAGTAGAGAATAGCGGGGGAAGTTTTGTAACTTGGTTGCCCATTTTTTATTCATATCTCTTTAACCAAAAGCTCAAAGAACATTGTCTATTCTTGTTTACCAACCTCATATTTAAAATACTGTATAATATAGTATGTATCTATGTCAAGATACGAAGCCAAGCAACGCTTTAAGAAGGTTGTGAGGAGCCCTGAGGCTCTCAGAGGAACATCTCTTTGTAAATCAATGACTTAAAGTTTATTTCTAAAATCCAAAAAAAAAAAGCGTGAATTTTTAAAGCTAAAATTTTTTAGTGAAATATCCAATTTACTTATACCAAACACTTAAAAAAATAAATAAATAAATTATAAATGTAATGTCTCAGATGCCGAATAAGTCTTCAGGAAAAGAAAAAGTTTCTATTATTTTTAACTTTTAACTGTATCTTCAGATAACCATTATTATTTAATTTTTCTTTAATTACCCTCTCCTTTCGTCTAGATCGATGGACCCTAAATCTTAATTGGTTCTTCAAGTAGAACAATTATGGGGGCGGATACGTAATAACAATTTTGGGATGAGGGGTGGCGATTTTTCCCTCTCTAAAAGGTATTTTACTTTTTTTTAAAGGTCTTTTCGTGTTTTCACTTTGTTTTTATTTTTTATTTTATTTTAATAAATAAAATAATAAATAAATAAATTTATTTACGACCTGCATAAATCCTCGGTGGCTAGGTCCAATCAAACACAAATACAAATTTATAAATTACATAATACAAAACAATACAAACAATTAACAAAACAAATACAAAAAATACAGGGGAGAGAAAATCGCTGATCCTCACCCTCGTGAATCCGCATCTGTTATAGGAGTGGAAGAAATATAATTCAAAATAAATCCTTAATTTAAATAATTAAGGACGGAGTCTAAATAGCCTCAAATGCCGAAAAAAATTTTTAAAAAATCTTAAATACCCAGTCACATAATAATTTATAATGTATAGAGTGGGCAATATAGTTTTTACTCACCCCCTCTCCCTTCAAATTATATTTTCAAAAAAAATTCTAATGGTCCGAAAAACTAAAAACTTTTTACAAATAACAAAGTTGTGAAATATAGAAATATCGAGAGTGGAGAAAATGTGCCCTTCTCTTATCGGAAATCTAAATTTTTTATAAATTTCTAACGGTCACTAACTTTCCCTTTTAATAATTATTTATAAAAGAAAAATAAAAATGTTCCATATACTAATGTCTGTTTTACATGCACACTAATTCAAATACCACATTAATATTTATTAAATACATAAAGATAAAATAAAAGGTACATATATGTTCATAATTAAAATTATAATACAATTTAATAAAATTATGATAACTGAAAAATTAAATTATTTCTATATAATTGTTAATATAATTTCTAAAATTTATTTAAATTACATTGATTTCCAAATAATTTAAATAAATAAGTCTAAATGGTCTCATTTGCCGAATAAGACAAAAACGTTTTATTCTCAGTTGAATATAAAGAAAAAATTAGGTAGTAACCAGTATTTTCTAATTAATAAGTCTTTTCAATTTAATTATTAGAAATTTAGATAGATATTTTCCCTTTCATTCAAAATAACAATAAAATGAATTTATATTGTATAAACAAATGCTTCAATCAATCATATATCTATTATATAAGCTTATATATGCTTTGTTCTGAGGATTATTCTTTGCCAAAAGGTATGAATATTGTTTCTATTTATTGCAAATTTCTCATTAAAAATTTCAAAGAGAGAAATATGATAAATTATTATTTATAATTTCACTTAAAATTTAAGCCTGCATATCAAAAGATAAAAATTTAACTGTATTTAGTAAAGTAAGTTTAAAAATAATAAATACATATGTAAATAAAAGTTCAAATGATCTTAGTAACTGATGGACTATCAACAAATAAATTTTAAAAAATAAATAAATAAAAAATCAGGAAAAAATAACGCATATATTGCTTGTATTTGATTAGACAAGTTGTAAACTTGTTATTTCATAAGAGAGTAGATTTCTGAGATATTGACATCTTTGGACTCTTTTTACTTCTTTTATTCTAAATTCACTTTTAAGAGGCATGAGTTTTGAGATTGGCCTACTATTGAACTTGTAAATAAATGTTTATAAATACTAAATTTGATATGATAAACATACCTCTTTTTTTATTGAAATAATGCTAAATTAATTATACTAAGCATAATTTAATTAGAGCATTAAGGGACAAGAGATTTGGGAATTAATAATTTATGTTTAGATCAAAAAAAGCCATAAAGAAAAATGGTTTTTAAAAAATTTTGAATTATAAGGAAGAAAAATAGTACAGCTCAGGATCTTTTTATTTCAGATCTTCACATGACGTTTCAATTGCAAGCCTTCCTCAACCCACCTAATATTACAGGATGTTTGTTTTTTATGCGAATAAGAAAGATACTAGTTATATGATATATCAGGAAGGAGGGCAGGTCAGAATTACAATTATTTTGGAAAAGAATCTTAATTTTTTCAATGGCCAACTCTACCCGATCGGCTCGTGTTTTGTGCTAATTTATCAGGCTACGCACCGGAAAAAATGCCTGTGATCTGATGAAAGTAAATAAATATTATTTATATCGTTTAATGTCTGTATGGCCAAATGTCTTAATGCCAAAAAGACCATACATATATATAATGTAAACATTAGTAAAAAAATCAAAAATATATTATAAAAAAAAAATACTAGTAACATCTAGAATTCCAAAAATAAATATTTATAGATATTTACAGCTAGGAATTGTGTTTATTTTTATTGAATAATGTTGGCGATTTTTTTCGTATTCTGGGTATTCAGCAAGTAAGTAGGTGAGATATATTTTTTTATTTATGTGACAATTTCTCTCAAAAAACTCATATCTCCACTATATATAGTGACCGAAATATTTGCAGGGGGTAAGAATGAACTTTTCCTTTAGTACTTCCTGTTTTTAAATATTTTAGACTTTTAAACAATTCATGTATATACTGATTACTCGGACATATTTATTTTTCTATTTCACTGAGCGTGAATGGTAAATCTAAGATATCCTGACTATTTAGAGAAATTGAATTCGATTGCGGTTTAGGAAGTACAGATTGAGGAGCCAATCTATCTAAAAATTCTTCAATAATAGTTGAGTTAGAGAAAATAGAGTATTGTGAATAGCTACTAGATCTATTTATTCTTTTTATTTTACTCCAAAC
>JAAAKE020102809.1:0-18059 GCA_010014785.2 Anisolabis maritima
AATAAATTTTTATCGGACTGCCTGAGATCCGAACCCCCCCCCCTTGCTTTTTAAGGTTATCAATATTGACAATGTCAGTATTTTTAACCTCTCGATTAGGGGGGGGGGGGGTTTTAAATCTTAAAGGTCTGTGAAAAGGAACCTATGGGGTAAAAACTCCTCTATTTTTTATTTTATTGAAGGGATAGCCCTAGGCCATTTCCCAATTGCTGGCTTTTTACATTTTTAAATATATCTATAAATATCTATCTATAATATATATATATATATAAAGATGTTTATCTTACAACAATATAGTAATAAATAAAAATTATAAAAATATATACATATCAATGTAGAGGAAATATAAATAAATATATATATATATATTCCATAATTTATCTTTAGAAAAATATCATTAAAAATTAAAAGTTCGCAAATTACAAAAATATTTTCCAAAAAACAGTAGAAAATAAACATTATGTATGTATATACAATCAATCAATGTAGAAAAAATGAGAAAAAATATATGTACAAAAAAATAATTATAAAAAACATCAATTAATTAAAAATTAAAAATTTTCTAATTCATAATTAAAACGGAACTTTTTTTTTTAGTTTTTTTCGGCATCTAAGGCCAATTAGACTCCGTCCATATTTATTTAAAATATTTGGTATTCAATATAATTTAAATAAATTTTTTTCGCTTTGGAAGGGAAACGAACCTCTGACGTGAGGCTAGACCTCTTTGCACTAAGGGACAGAGCTAAAATCTGTATTTATTTTTGAGTAAAGAAGATTGCTTTAAATTTCTCAATTGGTCAGTGACTCCTCTAACGAGATGATGCATTTGAAAGTATTCAAATCCTTTTTTAAACTAATTTTTATTTTTTTATTAAATTTTTGTCTTATCGGCATCTAGGGCAATGTAGACTTTAAACAATTTGATTAAATTTTAATTTACGATACATATTATCCAGGTATATTTATTTATATCAATTGATATCTGAATGATTTAAATAAATTTTATTAGACTATCTGGGAACCGAACACACATTTTTAGATTTTGAATTTATTGAAATTTTTCTAAAGACAATCAGATATGCAATGCAAGTTTAAGCTAATAATAAGAAAGATCATTAATAAAAGAAATTGGAATCACTTTTAATTAACACAATAAAATTTTTGTTTTGTGATCTCGCTAAGAATTTATTTATTTAATAGATCAAGAGCCCTTATAAACACAGATTAAATACTGACTGTTTTATAATAGTTGTTGAAAATAGATAAAATGCTTTGGTAAACATGAATTTGTTCATGTCAATGTTAGCTAATTATAATTAAAATTATGTACATAAACCAGACAAACATTTTATAAAGAATAAAACAAAATAAAGAGAAATAGGAATATTAATTATATTTGAGTGTATTCCAAATGTTGGTATTTAAATTAAATTTTTTTTATATATATATTTACATATATCGCGAAGAAAATAATTTTAATTTTAATTTTTTATTTCATTTCATTTCATTAATAAATAAATATATTCTAATTTAATATTTCCTTGACTTTTAGTGAGATATAATTGAAAAAAGTAATTGAAAATTTTGCATGCCCTGTCCCTTGGTGCAGAGGTAAAGGTCGGTGAGTACAAAAGGACAGTGGTTCGCTTCCCGTCCAGAGCGACAAAAATTTATTTATATTATATTGGTTACCAATTGGTATAAATAAATAAGAACGGAATCTAAATGGCCGAAAAAGACTTTAAAAAAATTTTGAATAATAAATTATTAATTATCTTTATTGATGAGGAAGAGAATGGAATTTTTTAATGAGAAATTCTATGGAATATACTCAAAAATGTTTTTATTAAATCCTATAATCAAGAGTTTGCATATTTTTATTGTCAATTTAATGAAAATATTCAAGATTCTTTGCCAGGTTAGGAGCTAAGTGGATGAAGCCTATGAGTTACCAAAGCAAGTCATTTCTTCCTCTGTCTTCTTAAATTGCGAGAATAATAAGGAAAAAAAAAAGAAAAAAAATTTGGAAAATAATCTCCTATAGTCTGTCTGTATTAACAATAAACGAGTTAAATGGAAGACACAGTATTTGTTAATGGCCCTTAGAACATAGGTAGATATTAATGTTTATGTTTTAAGAGTCGGTGGTTCGCTTTTGACCGATAAAAATTTATTTAAATTATATTCGCCAATTAATTTAAAGAAATATGGGCAGATTTTATTGTCCTCAAATTCTTTAAAAGACTTTAAAAAATTTGAAGATATGTTGTCCACGGAATAATGATTAAATGTTCTTTTTAGTCATATGAGTCAAGGCCTGATACTTTAGGAAAATTTTCTTAGGATTTTACCGGTGTGTACTCCATGAGGCTTAGTTAGTCTAAGTTAAAATTTTTTTAAAATTTTAATTACATTTCCTGATTCATTCATAATCTAGCCCGACATTATTGAACTAGGGCTTGGTAATTAGTTTTTTATTCTCTCTAATGAAATAATTAAAAATATTTTCAAACAAATAAAAATAGAATTGGTTTTTCTTAGACAAAAGCTAACTAGGGTTTGCTTACAAAAGTATAGTCCGCCACCTCTGGCAGCAATATGGTTAGCATTTAAGTAGAGCAATGGAGTAGTTAGGCTTTAAAGCACTAGAGAAAGGATTATGAAATATAAGAGAGATAATTGTTTTTATTATTTCCTTGCGGATCCATAAAAAGTAAAAGTAATATATTACTCAATAATTTTTTTTTTAACATTGTTATTTAGACATTGTTTACATGATAATAAAACAAAAACAAACTATAATAGAAAAGACAAAATATAAATAGAAGAAGGTAAAAAACATTTTCATCATATCTCACTTTATTTTATAAATACTAAAAAATACAAAGAAAAAAATTGGATTGATTTTTTGCAATCCGGGTAAATGATAAAAGGGAGCTCTCTATTATTTATTATTCATTTAAAGAAAAGTAGAAATAATATAGATATATTACATAGTAGTATGGATTAGTGAAATCGATTATTAGGTCAGTTATTGCCCCTTGTTCAAGTGCCATTTTTCCCAGGCCAAAATTTTTTTGCATTTTTAAAAAATATATTTTCCCGCCTATTATATTTTTTCTGTCTCTGAATTTCTTTCAATCTCACACAAGACACTAGACAAAATTTCCCCTTTTTGTCTTTATTTTTTTTAACCATTCTAAAATTGTATTAATTTTTTTACTTTGTTTACTTTACATTACATTTTCTATTTTAATAAACGGTAACTCAGCTGATTACCAAGAACTCTGACAATCGGTATATTTCTAGAATATATTAGTTGCGGAAAATATCATAATTAAATCTTGTTTAATTTTATAAATATTTATATGATCATAGCTAAGGCAGCAATAAGTATATTTTAAAATATGCCTATAAAATATCTGATCAGAGTATTGAGTTCTTTTTATTTAGTTTAATATTTGAATAATTAATTAATTAAAATAATAATAATTTGGGGCATTGAGCTTAATTTACTCTCACTATAATATTTATCAAATTATTATTTTAACTTATACCCTAGCAATTGGATAGTACGTATTATTCTATGCTCTAATGATTATTACTGGTAGAAAAGAAGGGAAGGAAGGTAAACGTTTATGGGTGGTAAACTGGTTGTAAATATAAATCGACAATCGCGATTAAATAAATGGGGAAAAGAAGTTAATTCAATGGCAGTTCTCGCTTTGTTTCTCCTTATTCGCGCTAATGGAATAACACCCCGTTTCTTCTTTGACTGGCTTTCCATCCACTTTCTGCTAGGAATTAAAATAATTTGCAGCCACGCTATGGGGGCCCCCATCAGGGGGGGGGGCTGGCCGCCTCTTTCCCCCCCTACCCCCATCACGCACTACAATGCCTGATGATCTATCCTTTTCTGGCTGTTTTTTTTCTCATTTCCCCATCCTCTAGACACCCTCTACAGTCATCCTTCGCCCCCAACAGACGAGAACGAGTCGTGCAGACCTCTTTAATGAGAAATTTTCACTTCGATAATTTTTCAATTAACTCGGCTCGCCTGTAACCTCTATTAGTCGTTGGAGGGACGAGGCGTTTCTTCTTTATTCGAGTATATAGGCGCCCTGTTTGTGTTGTATTGACCAACAACCAACAACCAAACAGCCAAACAACCTGACTGCCATTTTGGGCCGACTAGCCAATCAAGATTAGAAAAAAAACCCATATATATATATATATATATATATATTATATAAAATATATTTATTCTGTAAAAGTTATAATAACAACTCCTATCAATTTTTAAACATAAAAATAAATAATAAAAAAAATGCATCATTTTCCTATATGAAAATATCAGCAATGATTTTATTACAAATATAATTTGCAAATTAATAGCAGTAATAATATAAAACAAACGCTAACCAAAAGCATAATATAACTTTTGTTTATACTAAAAAAAAAGAAGTATTGTTTTAGTTAATAAAATTGTAATTTATGAAATAAAAATATGAATAATAATGAAATTGCAATTAATATTAATATTACGTGAGTTTTTTTATTTTATTATTAAATAAAACCATATTTGAAAAGAGAGAGAGAGAGAGACAATATGTTTTAAATTAAACAAAGATAAATATTTAAATAATCCAGAAAAACATAGATCATTCATTCGTTGGTGTTCGCGTCGATTTCATTTTTACAAATAAACACGATTTAAGTTAAAAAAAAAAAAAAAAAAAAAAAAGAGAAAAGGAGAAAGAGATGGAGAGAGATGGAAGGGCCCAAACCGATTTAAGGAAAAAAGTTTTTCAATAGCATTATCATCCATTTCTTTTCGAACAAAAATGAGAATTTGCATACTCACATTAAAAGAATAGAATATAAACGGCCGCCCTCGATCCCATTGCCTCTTTCTCTCATCTTTTTTTTTTTTCAAATTGAAATGAGGTTTTATATATGAGGTTTAATTCAACTTTATGAAATTAACTTGTCCGGCTGACATGCGCGTGCCTTCACGCCTTGATTGGTTCATTGCTCCTTATTAAAATATACCCCCAAGCTTCTCCCGCTCTCCAGAAAAAATTAATGAAATTTAAATAATATAAAGTAAATATACTTCTAAATAAATAATATACTAAATTAATATTTAATTTAAATTAGTTAATTACAGACTAAAAAGGGAGGTATTAGATAAAAATGCTGAAACCTCAACTTAAAAAAAAAATCATAAACACTAAACTTATTTATTAATTTATTAATACAATAAACATTAAGAAGATAAATAAGTTACTAATAAACTTACTTACATTATATTTCTCTGCTCTGAATCTTAGAACAGATGTAAAAGCTGCTTCATATTCTTATGAGTCCTTCCTTTCCCGATCTGAGTTATTTAAATTATATTGGCTAACCATTAATTTGAACGGGTTCACATATTTATCGAATATACCTAATAGTTGCAGAGCCAAAAAAATCCTTTGTGTCACTGGAGTAAGAGGGCTGAAAATCTGATTTTGAAAAATATTTTTAATTTTTTTTTAGATTTGAAAATTGTTTCAAAAGAAGAAATGATCCAACAGTTTTTTTTTTTGTCAACGACTTAATTTATTCTGTAGATATTTTAAAGGGCATAACCTCTATCATCAACGGTGTGCAGTGTGGACAAATCTTATATAAATAATAATCATTTTTATTTCTCATTATTTTTTCAAATTACTTTTATCATAATGGTATCCGGCCCTCGCCCTTGAGCCATTATCCAGTTTTGCATTATTTATTTTTTGTTGGACATTTTTTTTAACCATAAGAATTAATTTTAGCCTTGTGAAAATGTAAAAAAATCCAATATCTTTGAAAAAACAATTTTTTTCATGGAATGAAAATAATAATAATAAATTGTCTAATAAATAGATTCAAGTAAGTTTTCAGGGGAGAGATTCTTTCTCTGGATTTTTCGAATAACCAATTTCAGTTTTCTTTGTTCTATTCCAGGTGTAATTCTTAAAATGTAATTATTGAATCGTGGGAAGGATTTGCTATCACCCTATGTATTTTACTCTTAGACAAATGTCTTATAAGCCTGGTCGAAGTGAACAATAATCACTACTAGATAATTTCTCTTTTTGAAACTATAATCAAGAATTTTTAGATTACTTATTGAGTTATTTTCAATAATTTTTTAAAATTTCTGACTCAGAACTGGACTATTATAACTTTCACTATGCCCTGTCCTTTGGTGCAGAGCTAGAGGCCTAGCTTAACGTACCAAAGGTCAGGAGTTCGCTTCCCGTCCTGAGCCTCAAAAATTTATTTAAATTACATTATACCAATTGATTTAAATTAGGACGGAAACTAAATGGCCTCAGATGTTGAAAAAGACTAAAAAAAGTTCAACTATAGGATTAAAACTAAATTTGTACCTCTTGTCAAATGAATAAAAAACTCAAGAATAATCAAAACAAATAAAAATAATACAGAATTTTTTTTTAATTGGACTCCTGGGATTCCCGTTTATTTACTCGAGGTGCTTTTGTGCACAGAGACTCAAACCTCAAACCCAGCCGACCTCTGGCTGTATATTTAGGCACCCCTTAAGTTGCTTTATTTCCTAACTCAAACTACTCCTAATTCTAATTCCACCCGGTTCCTTTCAACCACCCTATTCTATGCTAGGGAGGATATCCTAAATTGAGGAGGGACTCTCTCAGCATCGCCGAGTAGCCTACTCTTTGCAAAGAGTGCATCATTGAGAGGGAATCCTTCTTTACGTCCCTTCGATAGGACGGAAGGGTCTCACAGCAACTCCCTCTCCGCGAAGAGTTACCTGAGGGCTCTATTATGGTGGGATCCAATGTTCCAATCCAGGGTATACTTGAGGATTTGTTTACATTAAATATTTTTATTTAATGAAACAATCTCACGATGCCCGTGATGCGAACAGCGATCTCTTGAGTTCATCCCACTGATTAATCTACAGAATTCTATTACTGAATCTTGTAAGAGTTATTAATTTTCATAAATTTCTGCAAGGATAATTTATTAGCTCCCTATACAGAATTTGATCCAAATTCCATTCAAGATATATCTCTGGATTTATATAGGAAATAATTTTCTTTTTCTCTTTTATTTCATGGAATGATATTCCTTTAAGTTAATTATATGTTTCGCATATTTTTTTGTAAAAGAGAATATTATTTTAAATATTTCTTCATTAATGCTTGAGATAAACTTTGTTAATAATGAAAACAAATTTATTAAAGCGATTTAATTGAGTTTCTTTGATAAAGAATTTGTATAAATGCCATCTCAATTTAGGTATTTATTATATTATTGTATATAAAGAAGTAAATAAAATTCAAGTTATTATTATTATTCTCTCAAATATTTAATACATATCTTCTCTTCAATCTTCAGCCATATATATCAGGCTCTGAAAAAGGAATAACTTCATGTTCTGGGTTTTCGTTTCCTTTACCAGAAAGAGTCATCTCTGATTAGATTAAATAATTTTTGACATGAACCCTACGTTTTAAAATTTGAAGAGTATTATAAATAACTAAAAAATAGAGGATGAATTTTCGCTATTATCAAAAATGAAATTATACCATACTAGCTGCACAACTCTCAACTGATTTTCATACTAAAGTTGAAGTTTCAAATGGCGTTACCCTTGTGCGTCTGATTCTCCGTTAAGCAGTTTACAGCATAAAATTTATTCTTAGACTATTTTTATCTCTTAAAAGGGGCGAAGGAAGGTAATTGTAAAAAACTTTTGAAAAAATTTAAAACAACCCCTAGATGCCAAGTAATAGTAGCATCTCTGAGGGAGAAATTAGACAGCATGAACGTTTCTAGAACTCTAGACCTATTCATGTTATCTGTCGGTCCACGTGATACAGGCACTAAATATTTCTGTCTGGTTTTGTTTGCCGCCCTAACTTTCTTTAAAACTGCGGAATTTTATGGATCGGTTTAAATTTCCACCTACGTGGTATGGAATTTTTTTTTTTTAAACTAAGTAAATTTTTAAAATTTTATATACCAGTTCTTCAGATCTGAAATGAAGAGTTAATGCCCTTTATATTTTTTAATATATTGAAAAAATCTGTATTGATAGAAAGCCTTTTTTTTAAAAAATACTTTGATAACATCATTGTTTACTTTCTCTACTAGGTATTATAATCGTCCAAAAATTCTATCTCAAGATTTTGATTGTTCTTGAAGTTTTGAACCCTCTAGGGTCCAAAAATAACATTTTTTGAATATGTCTGTGTGTCTGGGAACTTATGTGTATGTTCGTTACAAAAACACGATTGGCTTTAATGTAGATCAACCAAACTTTGCATACGTGCATTACAGTAAAATCATAAATCTCTATTAAATTTTGGACTATTTTCCAGAAGTTGAAGCATTTTTCTAAACAACTCAAATATTATTTTACGGAAATAAGTCAAATAAAGATGGATATAATTTCAATGTTAATATATTAAGTAAAACTACTTTCCCTATATATATGTACGCGAGAAAGTCAAGAGGATGCCATTCCTGATTTTATTATAGAAGATATTAATCATTATATAAATATTCAAAAAACAAATTCTATATGTCTTATAATTTATAATAATAAAATAAAACCACACTTTGGTTAAGATATTTGACCTAGCTAGATAGAAGATAAAAATAATATACACTACATTATAAATCAGTTGAGTTTAATATGTTATATAAGAGCTAATGATGCTATAATAATAAATTTATTTACATTATTTATTAAATCTATCATAAATTACTTTAAGCTAAGAACTTGTTAAGCTGTATGGAGAAATTGTGATTAATATGCTTATGGAAATAATGAAAGTAAGTTAGCACTATGTGAAAAGAAAATGCAAATAATTATCAATTATATACGACCTAAAGAAATTTATTATTTATGTTTTATTATTACGTTTATATAAAACAAAATAGAATTATAGTTTCTCCTGTTCTTCAATAATTTATTTAACATTGGTCAAGTAGTGTTAAAAAGATTTTTTTTAAATTTACTTATGACGATTTTTACAATTTTTTACAATCAAAACTTTAGAATAAAATTATTTTTTCTGAAACATTTTTAATCTGATTTCTTAAGATTCTCAGGCGAGTCTTCTCCGCCTGAAATTTCATTACGTACAGAATCGACTGGCGACTGCGGCGACTCGGCAAAAAAGCTATAATGGGACCGAAAAAATTAATTTTACCACCTCAAAATTTTGCGAATGTTTTGTATTATTTTCATCTTTCTGGCCAGTAGCATAGTCAGGAATTGCTTTCGAACATGGAAAATGCTTTTCTTGTATTTTCTTTAGAGTTGGATTTCTTTTTTTTTTTTTCATGATTTTATTAAAATTTGGTGTTGATATTTCCAATTTGTTTTTAGGTTTTGATGGGCCGGCCTCTTGTCTCCTTCTCTCTAAATACGCCATTAGTTCCTTTCATAGAAAATTAAAAATATATATAAGGGTGAGGAGGGTCTATGTACTCAATTTATTAATTCATCTTTGAAGAATTCACATCTAGTGGATGACAACTATGAGTTATCCAATCTTCTTTTTTATATACCAGTCTTTCTTTCCTCTCCTCCCTTTTTATTATTTTTATTATTTAGTTTCCCTATCTATGTTTTTTTTGTACATATTTTTTTTAGTCTTTTCAGCATCTTGGGCCAAATAAACTATATACAATACATATATTTGATTATTACGAAACAAATTATCCAGATCTATTTATTTGGTTTCCAAATGGTTTAAATAAATTTTCATCGGACCCACCCCCTCCCTTGGCTTTGAAGGACAATGTCAATACCTTTAACCTCTCGGCCACTAGATAAATACTTTATTAATTAAAATTGGTTCAAATTTTATATTTTAATTTACCTTACTAGTGATTTTATTTATAATTTTTAATAAAAAATTTTAAATTTTTTAATTGAAAATCTATATGAAAATTAATTTTTGCTTAATAGATACATGATAAAAAGGGAGGTATATTTTCCAAAATGATCATTTCTCATTCTTCAAATCTGAAGGTTCATACCCTTCTTGAGAGGAGAGTGTCGATCATAAACTCACTCTATTAACATCAATAAACAACCAGAATTAATGACTCAACTATGCTATGAGGTGAGAAGATATATGTTATCGACCAACAAGGCCAACTCTCAATATTCCACAAACATTTTTTTTTGTTTTTCGCCATCTGAAGTATTAACGATAAATTGTGTAAAAATGTTAAACGAGGAGTCTTATCGATCCATATTTATATCACATTAAATGGTAGTCAATTATTTTAAATAATTTTTATCACTCAGAATGAGACCAGTCATCATTTCTTGGCCTTGATGGCAATGTATTATATTTTTTAGAAATTGCATCTCTTTATACTCGTTAAGGGTTAATTCTGTCCACAGATCACACATATATGTCCTCACCCTGCTTTTTTTCAAGTCTTTTTCGGCATATGAGGCCATTTTGACTCCCTTTTTATTTATTTAAATTAATAAGCTAATATAATTAACATAAATTTTATCACTTATAATGCCAAGGAAACCACTTACTGATCTTTAAATCATGAAGGAAGAACTTTACCTTCCTCTAAGGAACAAGGGCTTTAGTCTTGCTTTACAACAACCATGGAAGCAGTTTGAATTTTTTTATTAGTGGAAAAAATTAATAAAAATAATCAGTTATAAATAAAATCCCTAAACTACAATTAGCCTGTATACTAGCTCGCTGTTTCTCAAGATTGATAGCCAATGCTCCATTCGCTATGAAATATCCCTAGAAACTTGGCAAATTATTCCTGCTTTATTTATTTAATTATTGCAGTGTAAATAATAAGATATTTTATTAGCTTGATAATATCAATATATAAATATTAAATTAATTTGGATTTAAAATGGTAATTTATTTTAAAAAAAGTCATTGAATTCATTAAAATTTTATTTGGAATTTGAATGGGTTGTTTTTTTATGAAAGAACATAAAATTCCTTTTAAAAATAAATAACAGAAAATGAATTTCCCATTTTAGTTTTTAATAAACTTAGTCTAAGCACTCATATCTGATATAAAAAGGATTTATATTAATTTTCGTAACCGAAACATTTCGAGAGGGAGAGGGAGAGTCTTTCTTGTTCAAGAAGAGAGGGGATCGATCCCATAATCTGTCGCGTGGATATCCTATATAAAAAAGATTTATTTATATTTGTATTTGAATTTAATGATGAGCAAAAAAAAATTTTGAAAAAATATATTGGCCTTTGTTCATCATATAACTAACTAAACAAGGTGAAAAATATGAATATTTCTAAAAAAAAAAAATGCTGAATTCAAATGCTTTATTTAAGCTTAGTAATCCGAGAGTAATTCATCTGTTGAAAGTAAATAAATCAAATGCTTATGACGGTTTTTTTTTTATTTTAATCGCCCCGGGGGTTGAAACGGAAGGTTGTTTCTATTTGTTCATTAGAGGGGGTGGGTTGATTGCGCTGGCGTGGCGTTTTTGGTTAAATTATTTCAATGCGCATTTTTTTTTTGTCAGAATAAGAAGTGTGTTAACCAAAAATGGATACTGAGTTTTTTTTATCTCTAAGTTGCCTTGATTAGAGTCAACAACAAGATGAGGTATATAGGATTTTGTAGCTGAATGGAGAGCGCGCTTAAAGCCTGTGAAAGAAGAGTGTAGAAAAGCGTAGGAGGCGAGTTAGAGACGAAGACAGTTTAACGCCCGTTAACCGAGTGTGAAAGGAAAGGAAAACTGAAGAAGAGAGAGAGAGAGAGAGAGAGAGAAAGAGAGGTTGTAATAGGAAGGGTGGAAAGTGCGAGAGAGATAGAAAGAGTGAAACAAGAAGGGCTGAGGCCGAGGGGCGCCGGCTTCATTACAGGGTCTTATTCAACTGTAGGACAGGGTTCAATTTCCTGAAGACAGACACCTCTACGGTCGCGTGCAATATTCTAGAGCCGAGGATTGGCATTCTATTCTCCAATCCACTCAATGCATTTGTCAATTTACCCTCTGGCAAATGGAATGAAACTTGATAATTTAATTAAATACCTAATGTTTTTTTTTTTTTTTTTACTTAATCCGGAATTATTTTTCTTACGACTATTCACTAATTAAGTTACCTTTTGAGAATTTTTCCTCAGAGAGGAGAAAAAAAAATCAAATTTAAATGTCTTTAGGAAATAAGGTTCTTATCAAAATATTTATTAAAAGTAAATTCATAACTTCCGTTATATAAATATTAAATTTAAATTTAAAAAACTAATAACGCATTAAATTTTGAAATTTAAGATTTTTACAATTACAATATAAAATTTTCCTAATAATTTTAAAAAATTATTTTGAGAGATTTTCTCCAAATTAATAATTCCATTTACCTGCCCTCCTTCATTTATTACTCCCCCTTCCTTCCTTCCTTCCTCATTCAATATACGAGTCTTCCAATTTATTTAATGCATGTTCAATCAATCACTTTGCGATTGGGCACGATCAATTTCATATCCGCGTTCAACTGATTGCAAATACAATAGTGCTTAGTAAGATTTAAAAGAGAAAAAATTCATTTAATAATTTTTTTTCTTACGCTTATCGAGCGAAACAATTTATTGCCCATTCATGCGTAGGATATACTTTCACGCCTCAACGGATGATTTATTCATAAAATAAAATAAAATAAAGATAATGAATTTAGGTGGAAAAAAATGAATCGTTGAAATTTACCTTGAGTGGGATCGGTTAGTTGTACGGCATGACGGCCGGGCGACAGGTGGCCGACAATTGTTGAGAGAAACGTCGCAATGCTATGTCCAAATGATAGGGTGTTGTTGTCACCAGGGCGGTCAGTCGTCGACTGCCACCGGCGGAGTCTGGAGCCGGCGACTGTCGCCCCTGGGGGCGGCGGGAGGCGCGCGCATGCGCACTTATAAACACCACCACTCGGGCCAAATTGAAAACAAATCATCCATCTATATACATGTATACTAATAGCCTTGTGTCAGTTCGTCTGTCTTGCTTAGGAATCTTTGGCACTTCGCCTTGAGATAAAAATTTCGAATAATTTGTACTTATATAATAGGAGTTAAAGTCAAGGAGGAAGAACTTGTGGAGGTAATAAGAACTTATTATTATTAACTTAACCCTCCTTCTCACACTATTGATGAAATAACAAGTCAAAAGTAGGCTATTTATTTTTTTTTAAATTAATTATGAAGTATAAAAATGTATTATATTTATATCTTGAAAAATCTGAAGGGCCAAAATTACGCATCTTTTACAAATTCACAATAACCACCAAATTTATTTACATATTGCTTAGGACTTAAAGTAAATTTACAATTAAAATTATGGAAATAATAAAAATTTTCAATTTAAAAAGTATTATTGAAGAATAATCCCCCCCCCTCCCCCTATGCCACAGCTCCAAATTAAAAATTTTATTTATTTAACATTTTTAAACTTCGGCATCTGAGGCCATTTGGACTCACTTTAAATTAAGTGGATTTAAATTATTGCTCGGATCGGGGAGCGAACCTCCGACTTTTAGATCTTGAAGTAAGAGCTTTAAATCTTCCCTAAGGAACTGTGGCCAATTTTTGTTTTTATTAATAATTAGATACATTTCTTTAAAAAAATTTTCCTGCCAATCTGCTGAGTTATTCCTAAGCTAATTTTTTTCTAAAGAAAAGAACCTGAGGAGAGTATAATTGGAGTTGGAAGAGAGGACTTGGTACCAAAAGTGGGTGGGGTACCTTTGATTTAAGCCACACTTACTAATTAGAGTGGGGGACGGGGGACGACGTTCAGCTCGTTAGCGCGATTGCCACAAAGTGGATGCCGCACCAATGAAAATGATCCGAAGCTCCTCTCGACCGAAATTGGTAAAATGTTATCGTATCCTAATTGGGCTTTGAATAAATATCATATACAGGCATAGATATAGAATATATATATATATTATAAAAGTAAATAAAACGTTAATTGGAATGCCATTTATATAAGGTTAAAACGCCAATTTAAACATTTTGAGCTTTTTTACTTGTAGCTATTTAATTCTTCAATTAAGGATTTGTTTGAGAAACATTTCGTAGAATCAATAATTAATTGTATATTTATTTTAAATAATAATTCAAAATATAATGAGGAGATTTAATGAAAATACTTTGTACTCTATAATTGGCATTTAAAGAACGTCAATTTGTATAATTTATGCATCGCTGATACGATTTTATTAATTTCTCTTTGAGATTGTACGTGCTTTAGAGTCTCAAGGAATTTAATTACATTAATTAAACTAAAGTGTTGGCTTAATGTCTAATGTTGCAGATTCCGTTCCAAGGTCAGTACATACATATATACATAGTTTCTACTTTCAACGCCGGAGACGAGAAGTATTCGAAGCTTCTATTTCGTATATAAACCTAGAATGACAAAGTTTGGGTTGCATGAAAGCCAAGACTTGAAACTCTTTGTCACCCTGAGAAGTTGGGTAGATTAACTGCAATATGAAACCATGAAACCATGGAAGGTTTTGCTATGTGGTCTCTCGGTTAGATTTGCCGAAGCCGAATTCAGCTATTCAAAGGCGAAACCTAATTGCAATTTCAACGCTTCTTAATGAATCACTAAAATTTAATTAAGAATCTAGGTATTTGATCAGTTAGTCTAATTTTTTAATTAATGATGGTTTTTAATTTTCAGAATCAGCCGTTCTATTAGTATAAAATTTAAAACCTAGGATTTAATTATTTTTATATCCAATTTAATATATATATAAACCAATCCATATATTAATATTTTTATTAATGTTAAATGGATAATTGCTTGGTTGACGATAACAAAATTTTCTAAAAAATTGAAAAAATAATTATATAAATAAATATAATTTTGAAATTGATATATATTTATTTATTAGATATGTAGTTTGCTCTCTCAATAGAATACTATCTCTAGATTTATAGATAAAGTCGTCAGGGGTATATTATTATCCATTTTGGATTTCTTTTGTTATGATCACATAGACATTTTTTATATTTATTTACGCATATGATAATATTTATCTAGCCATATTTATTCAAATTAATTGGCAGCTAAATAACTCAAATTTCCATCAATGTGAATATCAACTGAACCCATATCTTTGAATTATTTGATACTGTATTCAATTGGCAGTTGAACTTTTTGACCCCTCCCAAAGAAAGAATCTGCTTTTTTAGAAATTTTCATATATAGCTATACATAATATATGTTTATAATTTTTTAAAGTTTAAAGTTTTTTCGGCACCTGATGTCATAGATTTTTGAATTAATTAGATGTTATTGATTTACAATTATCCAAGCATATTTTATATCAATGCAAATGATTTAAATAAATCACCGGATTTTCTAGATTCCAAATCCACGTGCCTTGGTTTTTAAGAATATCAATATTGACAATGCCAATATCTCTAACCTCTCGACATATAATAATTTATTTTCCAATTTTTCTAAAATGCAATTTTCTTTGCCGACTTGTCACTTGCACTTATTTAGTTAAAAATGCCTTAAATCATATTGCCTACGTCACTTTAAAATAAATTTTAATTAATAAGTTGCCAAACGTCTTTAAGTCGACATGTATCGATCTCTCGTATTGGTTTAAGAGATTTTTATGACGTCTAAAAATTTTGTAGTAGTTTTTTGAACTTTACCTATTCAGATAATTGAATAAGACCAGATCTTAAAAAATGGTGGTCAAGTGTTAGGTGATCGGGTGCAAAGTAAACACATCGATAGGCTGGAGAACCCGGGTTCGATCCCCGGAAGCCAGGGATCATTTGGTCCACCAGCAAAAAATAGAATCACAAATAATTATTTTTTAAATAATAACCTTTGGTTTAATTACAGTCTGCTTCGAGCCATAATGAAATATTAATATCTGATTCACATGAATCAAAAATAGATCTCAAAAAACTATCTAATTTGGTTTTGAGGTCCAATGTGTTCTTTGAGTGACTGTAAATAACATATCTCAAAAATGAAAAACGTTAGCGCCTCAAATTTTTAATTAAAATAAATGATTAATAATTATAAAACAAGAAATTTATATAACAAATCAATATATTTTAGGTTTAACTGTAATTTATTTTAGACACCATGTTTCAGTCTCTCATTCTTTGTCCTTCTTCAGGTAAAATTCATAAAATTCAGTTACTCATTGCAATATATATATATATATATAAAGATCTACATTCTGCAGTGATTTTTAATAAAAAAGCAAGCTATATACATATATATTCTTTCAAACATATCGTTTATAAACAACTCTGATAGCATTTTGGTACTTAATAAATTGATATTGATATATCGGTTTCTTTTTCTTCACTTCTAGCCTTATTATTCCCGTAATTGGTCAGCATAAGGAATATAAAGGTCGATTAAAGTAAAAACCAGCAGATTTAACGGACAGACTAAGGCCTGAAGGGGGAAGGGGAGGGTCATAAAAAGCGATAAGATACCAGACGTATCTCGTGTATCTCGTATTCGGCATATATTAGATATGAACCCCGTGAGAGATAATTCAAAAATAGTTCATCTTTTATAAATAAATTTAATATAAAAGTCATAATCAGGACTGATAAGAGAGTGGGCCAAACGACCTTTTTCAAACAATAATGGGCCTTAAAAATTTAACTTACTTCTAAGAGAAATATTAACAAACCTAAATAAATTTTATTATATAAGTTAATAATAAATTTTGAAAATTTATCTAATAATTTATATTTGATATAATATATATCAATATTTTTTCATGCATGTCATTCATACAAATAAGTAATATTATTAACAGTAAGACGATAACAAAATATAATAGAAAGAAACTAAAACTTTACATTAAATGAATTCTTTATTATTTCTAAATAATATGAACTGGTTGTAAAATAAATACTTGAAGACTTAATATAATTAAAATAGTAAAATTTTTTCCACTTAATAAATTAATAATCATATATTTTCCCTTCAATTTTATATATTTCAAAATAATTTCATAAATCAAAAATCATTTAGTTTATGAAATAACTAATAGTAATACAAAATCTGATGTGGCTCTTAAGATATCAAATAATTGATATAATTTTGTTTGACCCAACAATACTCTATTTTTGTATTAAAAGTATAAATAAAATAAATAAAAGATAAATAAGCATGAAGAATATTAATCGATGAAATTTTGTCAAGTTGTCTAAACTAACACTTTTTCCCCTAACGATTTTAGAGATTCAGAAAAGTGTGGAACCTAAAATAATGTTACAATTTATTTATATTATTATAGAATATTTAATTATTTATTTTCGAATTTGAGTCGTTTTCCAAAGCAATGAATTGAAATTTAAAATATCTGGTTAGATTAAATAGTCAAAAACTTAAAGTAAATCATAACCTTCCGCCGCCGTAGGGCCCCTCATCAAGAGCCAAAGAAAATTATAAATAAGAATTTAAAAAAATTACTTTTATTTATATATAATACACTAAAAAAAGGAAAATAACTTTTTGCATAAAATTGTTGAATATTTATGACAATATATTATAAAAGCGTGAGCGCTCATTGAAACTTAAAGTATTATTAATGAGAAATTAAATAAAATATACCACCAACGCTTTTATATTGTCATAAATATTCAACAATTTTATACAAAAAGTTATTTTCCATTTTTTTAGTGCCGTTTAAATAAAGGCAATTAAAAGAAATTTTTTAGTTCTATTTATTATTTATTTTATTTTTTTTTTAAAATTTGATTCAAACTTTTACAGAGCTACTCAATTTGGTCGCTAGTGGTGGTGTAATTACTAAAAATCCTATTCTATGAATTTTATAATGCTTATAGGGTTTTTGTAAGAGGTACTAACAATTTTTTTCAAACAAAAGTTTTTCGAAACAATTTTGTATATATATATATATATATATATATATATATATATTTTAAAGTAGTTAAAAAGAGATTTTTCAGGTTTGTACCAGTGTAAATGGATAGATTTTTGGTTC
>JAAAKE020102820.1:0-18056 GCA_010014785.2 Anisolabis maritima
TTTATTGTTTAATGTTAATTTTTCCCCTGTTTTCCCTTTTTTTTTTTTGTCAACAAATTTCCCCCCCCCCCCCCACGTGAAGAAAGGTTAGTTACTCCACTGTCCCTAAAATGTAGTTAATATTTGGATAAAATGAAAAAATTTCAACCTTCATCTGCATAAGGTTTCTCGTAAGAGAATGTTGGATTGCCTCTCTTTTCACAGACCTAATAATTGTTGTGTATTGTTTCCATACGAATATTATATTCCTAAATACACCTATGGCCAAAGCAAAGGCCAATGGCTAAATAAAAAAATTAAAAAAAATATTCCTAAATAAAACAAATGACGTCATCCAGGAGTCAAATTTATTCCAAGTTAAAAAACCTGACTAATATTAAGAATACTGGGAAATTTATTGAATGTTGTTATTAAGTTTAAAAATGAAAGTAATTTATTTTCTAATAAAACTATTTGATGTTTTGGAATATGAAACGATCACGAAATTTTCTTATTGGAGTTGGAGTTAACTTTTTTTTTTTTTTACAAGATGATTTATATTGCATGTTTAACTAGAGGGAGAAAGAGAGAGAGGGAGGCAGTTAACCCATTATGAACCAACTTTATTACACACTCGGTGTGTGTTATTATTAATTATTATTAGAATAATCCTTATAAAAATGACCGCTTTTTTTTAACCATCATAATATATATAAAAAGTAATATATTACCCAAGACAAAAGAATCTTGGGACAAAGGGTTGAGGAAGTCTCTCAGAATAACGCACTTTATTTATTGAAATGAATTTATTGACAAATTATTAGATTAAGTTATAGTAAAATAACCGTAGATAGAGGAGGGCTATTACCACTTAAATAAAAACGTTCGCAATTATTTTTTTTCTCATTATGAATGTAAATTCAAAATGAATTTGTCTTGGCCAGTTCAAATAAAAAGCTGATATAAAACGGGGCACTATATAATTTTTTTAATTATGATTCTATCAAAAATTTAAAATTTTTTTCATTAATTTAATGCCTAAGGGTGTCTGGGCTACTAGTACCATTAGGGCCTCCGTATAGCCTTTTTATAGTTTAAAAGAGATATATTATGTATTTATTGCCAGCAATATGTGACCCGACTAGGTTGATATTATCTAGTTAAAGTCCGAAAAAATAGAATCCTTTAACTCGGTAATGTTGATATCAATGTTGATAGTTAATGTTCGAAATTCTTTAAAATAAACCTCTCACATCTATGAAAATAATATCATTACTAAAAATAAATATAGAATCGAAAAGATAGTTTTTCCGTTTTTATTCGAACTGAACTTAACCATATTTTCTCAAATGAATTTACAAAAAATGATAGAACTGAAAATTTTCTATTTTCTGAACTGAAAAGCGAATTAACTGACCGAACCGAAACGAATTTTTATATACATGTTTTTTAACATTAATGAATGTTTGAATAATTTTTCTAATATAAGGACAGTCTATTTTTATTTGGATGGGAAGCGAACCAAGAACCTTGAGTGAAAAGAAAGTAAAAACATGTTTTTTTTTTTTTATACTGGAAGATAGGTCATCCAAATGCCTTCCTGATCAAATTGGATTACTAATTACACATTATAATATTAATATTTTATTCATTTTTTTTCATGATCTTAAGAAAAATATTTTATAGTATTATTTTTTATATTTATTATAACGGCAATCTTAAAAATTCAAAGAATAAATATCTTTTTCCAAAGTAAAATAATTATTATACTCTGATATTTTCTATGAGACTATATAAAAGCTAAATGGCTAAAATAATCTTAACGATGATTGTAATAAAAACAAACAAAAATAACAATCGGATTCAATGAGCTCAATGGAAAAAAATATTATTTTTATTAAATAAATAAAAAATCTAAGAAATTTAATAATCATAAATAAAATTTTTTTGATATTAATTTTTATAATTGTAAGATAAAAATAATAAAACAATTCGCCGAAAATATAAAAAATAAAATGATGGTGATGGAAGTAAATATTTATATTATATATGGAGAGTTTATTTGCAAGAGGACTAAAGATTAATTCGTAAGAATATATATCCTAGACGAAGAGGTGCAGCAAGGTTGAGCGCTGCTGAATCTTGGATGGGAGGTTCTCAAGAAACAAAAGCGTTGAAAGGTGGCTGGAAGCCATGGATTATTGCATTTTTTCAACAAAATCTATTGTACTCTTAATGACCATAACAGTCGAAAAAAAAGCATATATGATTTGATAACCAAACTAAATAAATAATAAATAATAAACAACACCCATAGCAGGAACCAACTCTCCACCAATCCTCATGCAATCGCAAAAAGCATCAAATTCGCAATACAAGAATAACGGGTGCCAACTTAAGAAAGTCAGTAAGACTCATTTCATAAATTTTGTTTTAAATGGCGCTAAATTAATAAATACTTCTTACACTAATTCAAAAATGAAATTTAAACGTCTGTGTCCGTCGTCTATCACATTCACAAATGGATTTAGTAATATTCTGGCTATGGCTATGGTCTTGACCATCTATATATATGAATATCAACTCGATTAGCAAAAAATTAGTGGGTAGAATTTTACGTGTTTTTTCGCTCTAAGTCTCTTTTCAAACTGAATGCTCAATCAATCAGAATATCACGAGCTTCATTGACTGGTAATAATAAATATCTCTAGATAGATATAAGATTTGAAATAAAAGGGAAAAAAAAGAAGGAAAAAATGAGCAATCCATTTCGAGTGCTTTCCCTCTTTTTAAACAACAACAAAGACGAGTAACAACAACAACACAAACAGAGATTAGTCCCCCCCCCAACCAACCGACCAACCAACCACCCCCTTACAATTCTCATATTCCTTATTGTTGAATAAATCCTCATTTTTTCCGTATCGGAAGAAGAAAAAAAAAGTAGGCGGAAGAAATTTTGTCTCTTCTTCGTCTTCTATTTATAATTTCGACTAAAACTGTGCTTGAATAGAAACAGAGAGCCTTAGTGGGAGGAAAAAAGAGGACCAATCCAAGATTGCAATCTCTTCGATGGGACACACAGACAAACAGACAGACAGTTTACAAGTAAAACCCTCTTTTATGTATAAACTGTTTCAATGGAAACATGTGATTCGAGATAAAGAAATACACAAAAAGAGAATTTCTCTTTTTCCTCATTCCAATCTCCTTTACCAAAACCTAAAAAAAAAAAAATAAAGATTATGTTCGCTTATTTTAATCCAACAGATGTTTAAAAGGATAAAAAAAAGGCATGGAATAATAAACAATAATAATAATTATTATTATTCCTATTCTTTTGAAATTACCAAGGTGAAATTTTTTGTCTTTTGGAATTGGTATTCATTTGAACGTACATCTATGTCTGATACTTTATTAGACCCAGTCCCAAAAATTTCTCTTTGGGGGAGGGGGGGGGGGAGGGATTAGAAAATTTTTGTGAAAGTATGGTGAGTTTTGACCTCAAATCACTTTTAAAGATAACCTAGTTGTAAAATTAATTTATTTTATAGAAACATTTGTTAAGTAAGGTTATTATGTTAGAGGCTTAGAAGAATTTTAAAAATAATAATTATTTTAATTTTTTTACACATGCAATGAGGAGATTATCCCTAAAAACCGTGCCTATGGGCTATTGTATATTTTTAATGACGACTTGCATTTGTAAATTTGATGCGAAGTGGCTGTTGCATTTAACAATGGAGGAAGGAGCAGGCAACCAGGTGAGAAGCTTTATGATATTAAAACTTTTAAGTTTCGGTTTAATTTAATAATGCTATCATCAGTATATTTAAAAAGTATGAACTCAAGTGACAAAATTGTTTTGTTATTGTTTTTGAAACAATTTTGTCACTCGAATAAATAACAGTTCTGTTTACAGACATTTATATACAAGCATATATTAAATAGCCAACAAACTGACTGCAATTTTGACTCAATGCTTTGTCATTTAAGTTGGACCATGATGGTATTATTAAAATAAAACCGAAACGTCTCAAACGTGAGCGTTTTAATATCGAAGAGGCTTCTCGCTAGGCTGCCTACTCCTTCCCCCACTGTTAAAGCCACCTTACTACTTCGCATCTATTTTATATAAGGCAACGCTGCTGAGAGACAAAAAATTTTGTGTTTAAAATTATTATTCTAATAAACTGATATTCTTTTCATACTAAAATAATCTATAATAAAAATGCAGAATATATATATTTATAATTATATTCCAACTCAAATCATGAAATCCAAAAGATGTCTCCATTATAGATTCCAAATTGCTCTATTTAAAATTTCAATAGTACTTCGACGATTGCGACGTTGCCAGTATTGTACTTCAGTAACGGACTGTATTCGCAGCGGGAGTGAGCACCGTAGTTGTGTATTTGTGAAAATCTGGCAACATAGGTGGTGATATGAATGGGAGGTGGCCCTTTGCCCACCAATTCACGGGTCCATTCCTCCAAAACTAAATTAATTAATTTAGATAGAGTAATAATTATTTAAGTAATTTTTATTATAAATTAACCTAGCTGTCAATATGACAATGGAATGGAAAAATTTAATGTTTTTTTATTTCTTGAACCAGTTTTTCATCCTTAAAGGAAAATGCGCTATTCTCTATTATTTTAATTAATTTTGCAAAGTATTATTATTATTATTATTATTATTATTATTATTACTATTATTATTATTTTATGTAACATCACTCTGTTATTTATTTATTTATTAGCGTGTAGAAAGAAAAAGGATTATATGATGACACAGTATATAACATAATTACAATTATGAGTGTAACATAAAATTTATTGATAATAAATATTTAATTTTTAATTAAACAAATAGGGATTGAGTTGTACGGTGGCTTTATTAATAAACTTTCTTGAGGAGGAGGAGTGAGAGAGTTTGCAAGGTGTAGCTGTAGCTGTTTGAGGTGGCGGGAGGTTCCCGAGGGAGAAGAGCGAGAGAGAGAGAGATTGAGAAAGGTAGGAGACAGAGAGAGAGAGGGGGGGAGGGGACCAAGCAAGGGCAATTCGTCATTGTAGTCGAAAGTTGGACCCG
Organism: Anisolabis maritima; assembly: GCA_010014785.2. Taxonomy (NCBI): domain Eukaryota; kingdom Metazoa; phylum Arthropoda; class Insecta; order Dermaptera; family Anisolabididae; genus Anisolabis; species Anisolabis maritima. The sequence goes on from JAAAKE020102820.1 coordinate 5,074, forward strand.
GGGAGGAAGGAAATGACAAGCAAATGACACGGGCACACCGACATTCCCTCGGGAGCCCATCGCCCGCCAAATTGGACAGATTCTCTTCATTTGCAAAGCCAACTTAAACTGTTTACATAAATATACATTGAAGAGAAGAGAAGGGGAGGAGGGTTAACAGCCCTTTGGACTTACAATTTTAATTTGTCATTCAACATACAATGGCGAACCAAAGAGGCTTTTAAAATTAAAAAAGATGTCTTTAGTAATTCATATTAGTATTCCTGATGGTGACATCTTTTTATTATAGGGCCTATTAGAAAAGTGTTTTTCTATTTCTTTAAATGTACCGTCTTTTTTTTCAGGTTTCTAACCAGAAATAAAATTATTTCATTAAACTGGACTAAAAAAAAAACACTGCTTAGATTAAGTCAAGTGAATTAAATTAGCCCCCACCCCGAGGCCGAGAGGTTAGAGATACTGACGTTGTCAATATTGATCCTCAGATGCCTAAAAGACTAAAATAAAATAATATTCTCTAGAACTGTAAGGAATAATATTCTAATATAATATCTCCCTCAATTATAATCTGACCATCTCTATATTTTATTTCGTCTTTAAGGGTACTTTAAGGGTCATTTAGCTCTCCTAATTATCCATTAAGATATAAGTTGTCCAATTACTTTTGAGGAGGATAGCCGAAGGACAAGTTTGGGCAAAATAAAAAGTCTTTTCCTCGGCTTATATGTCAGAGGAAAACAAATTTTAATAATAAAAGTATAACTTAAATTGTTCCTTTTCTATCAATAGCGTAGTCAGAATTTTGCTACACTATTAATATTATATATAATAGTGAAGAAAAAGTATTATGATTATGAAAAATTTAACCCCCCAATTTTTCAATTGCATCTATTTTGGCTTATATCTCTGAAACTACTCATCGGAAAAGGGAGAAACTTAACAAACTTATAGCCCTAGGAATGGCTAAGAAGGTAATTAAATTTGAAACAAAAGGGAGCGGTAAAAAAGGCTCCCAATATTTATTACGCACCAGGATTTTCTCAGCATCCGCTAAGGCAAATCTTTTGAAACTCGGTGATAATAATTAAGACGTTGGTCTTCACCCAACCAATTTTTATAATAAATCGTTCAGTGGGGCGGATTTATTAAAAAAAAAAAAAAAAAAAATATTGGGTGTAAGATAAACATAGGTCATCATCAGAGAAAAGTCTCTGAATTTTTTTCTTTTTTTTTTTTAATTAGATTTAATTTTAAGTTTTTGAGGCCATTTAGAGTACGTCCTTATTTATTTATATTAATTGATATCCAATATGATATTTATTTATACAAACAACATAACTTTATAATAAAAATAAACTTGACTAACAAACTTGGGCTGTAGAATGAAGAGGAAAGTTTTGCAACTTTGTTGCTTTTTTTTTTAATCGCGTGTCCAATGAAATATTAATTTGGATTTGCTAATATGGCTTTATATTTCAATTTCATAAAATATAAATTAGTAGTATTCTCAAGTCAATATTAAACTTAATATTCTCTCGTTATATAGTGGCAACATCATATTTTTGTCATAAGAGATTAATTTTCTTTTTGATAAATTTTTCTATTTTTATTTTTGAGAGGAAAAAATCCTCCAGTTAAGATTCCTTTGGTCTATAAAATCTTTGTTTATACTCTCTAAAACAAAAATAAACATTTTAGAAAGGGGGAGGGTTCTTCTAAAATAAACTCATTATTTATTTATTTCTCATCTCCTTTAGGAAATTAGAGAATAAAATTTTCGAAGAGCGAAAATTTTAAGGGCTCCACTCACTACCCAGGATATATAAAAATAATATTTTATTACTTTTATTTTTTTTTTTAATTATAATTATTATAAATAATAGCCATGGATGATGGACATTTATAATCTCTTCAAAACATGAAAAGTATCACTTTTTTAACCGTCAACGTGATTTTTTTTTTCATATATCAGATTTCCGATAAATGTAAAATACTAAATTTCCCAATAAATAGGAATGAGGATGTGTAAAAGGACACCGTTCACACGCAAAACCCAAAATATAATTTAGATCAGTGATTCTCAATCAGTGGTCCGCCGGAGCCAGAATATTTTCTCGTGGAGGGATGTTAATTTTGTCTATCAATTTTGATATTTTTAAATATTATTTAATATTGACAAAACCATAAATCAAATTTACATTTTTTATGATTGCTTTGAAGTGATGAAGTGAACCCGTGAAACTATCCCACATCGAACCGCGGAAACCTTCCAGAACATTTATATATTAAATCAAAAAAAGTAGGGCTGAATGGTGGATAACCAACAGGCTTTATTAAGAAAAAAGAGACAAGATGAGGTAAAAGTTGAGTTTTTTCAACTTGGCTGCCATCCCTCCAAAACAAAACGCCACCATCACCTGTTTTATTTTATGTTTAAATTTGAAAATTGAATCACTTTCTTTAAAGCTGACCAATCCAGCTCGAACTGAAACTTATAGTGTTTTTTTTATATCTACGTTAGTGGTCCTTTTTCAGTGGCCCGCAGGCAAAAAAAGATTGAAAAAAAAATTGATATTCATGAAAATCATTTTTTTAACCAATTTCTTTTAATGACATTTTTATTTATTAATAAAAAATTTGGGTGTGAGTTTGCCGCAAACATTAGGTTTTGGTGGAAATTAATGACACTTGGTAGATGCTCGTTGGAGTCGGGAGTTTATTAATTTTAGTATTCAAGTACCGATTTCACCGCTCAATAATAGAAAAACTCGCCGCTCACTATTGTCATCAAACTCCCCAACCCTCCAACTCAGTTTTTTTATCAGAACTACTCGTATATATTATTAAAACTTCTTTGAGAGAGGAAAAGGGGCATTATCAAAATCTGGTTTGTTCATTTATTTATTTATGTTAAACAAAAAACACTTAAATTAAAATTATTTATTTATTTAACGAATCGACTTGTTTTCTTTCCTTTCCAATCTGTTTAAGTAATTTATTTATTCCGTCGGTTGTCTATCTTTCGATCTTCTGGATTAGTATTTATTATTTATTTAATTTAATAAGTTAAAATTTTCATTTTTGATGCTCGGTTAATTTTTAAGATCCCATTCTATAATTAAAAAAAAAAAAAGGCATTCTATATTTTATTACAATAGAGATTTAAAATAATTAGAATTTCGTTTGAATTTAAAAAGTAGAGATTTATTTAAAAGATGAAAGTGTATGAAATTTTAACACGACACCAACACCAAGACAAAACGGGGACGAATTAACCTAAATAGACTTGAGGGGGGAAAATGAGAGAAAGACTGACAGGGGGAGAGGGGGTGGTGTATAAATATAGAATGGTTGAAAATATTTGATTAAATTAAAAAAATAATAAATAAATGAAACAAATTCCAGAATAGAAAAAATTTTCCATTTTTTCTTATTGGTCTATATTGTTTAATTAAATAATTTTATTGAAATGAATTATTAATTTACTCCCATTAATATTTAGTTATGAAATTATTTATTCATTCTCTTTGTAATACATTTATTTATTCATTTTGCTTTGATTATTCATTTCCTAGTAGTTTTATTTTTATTTAATTTGTTTTGTTAAAATTAAAAAAAATTCACTTGCTTTTTTTTTATAAAATATGCATTTTTTAAAGACCCTTTTTCTATTATCCTAAACGATAACCGCATCCCATTTGATTTTAATAATTTTTTTTTTTTTTGGTGTTCGAAACCCATATTCGATGATGGCATTATCTAATTAAAGCCGACACGTTTCATATTTTGGGAGTTTGATTTCGATAGAGGCTACCCTACTGGCTGACTTCCTCCCTTTTCACATATCACTGATCTGTGTACAGCCACCCATCTCATATTTAAATTATATTGTCTGCCAATTAATTTAAATAAATAAGGACGGATTCTAAATGGCCTCCGATGCCAAAAAAGACTTCATTAAAATTTAAATTATAATTTATAGGAAATTAAAAAAAAAAAATTTAAATAAATAAATAAATTCCAGTTATTTGGGTGTGAGACCCCGGAAAAATCGTGCACAGTATTAAGAGCGAGCCGACAATGGAATAAAGAGTCCAACACGGCACTAAATAGAGAATTTTTGTTGTTAAGGCTTTGAAGGCTTTTCTTTAAAAAGTGGAAAGTGGAGGCGGAATATTTTAAAATATTTATTTAACTTGTTTTGAGTATCTATTCGGACATCTTGTGGCTAATTTTTCAAAGCCCATTTCAAAAAACCTATTAGAAAAAAAAAAATAAAAATGATTTAAAAATTGATTCTGAGCAAGGCCAATCGCTGCTGAACTTTGGATGGGTGGACCCAAAGAAAAAGAGCGTTGATCGGTCGTCCACCATTGATATTTGCAATTTTTCAAAATATATTATACAATATATATTTCTTAATGGCCATAGAAGCCGATTAAAACCATAAATTAAACAAAAAAGAACGATTGGAATGTCACATCGCGAGAAGCTCTCTCTAATGACTAACACGTTTTTAATTGCGAAAAAAAAAATGTTTTTTAAAAAGCTTTTATTTAAAAGTGCATTAAAAATAAGACAATATTTTGTCGATGAATATATTTTTAGCCTAAAGTGAGGCTTAAAATTATAATTTATAGGAAATTAAATTTTTCAATGGAAGCCCCACGCTTTTATTTTAATTAACCAAATATATTCAAAAATTTTATGGGAGGAAAATTTTTTTCATTATTTTTTCAAACTTTTATTTTGTTTTTAACTAATCCTTTGAATTATTTTTATTTTATGGTAGAATTTTTACAGAAAAATTTCCCCCATACAAAATAAATCGGCGTATTGAAAAACCTTAGAAATCAAAGGGTTTGGGTTTGGATCCGTGAAAATTTATTTAAATCACATGGATACTAATCTGTATAAATAAATATGCCTGAATAATTATAATATAATAGTAATAATAAATAATTAAATTCTTTAAAGTCTAAATGGCCTCAAATGCTGAAAAGACTTTAAAAAAAATAGATCCTGTTTATTTCAAATAATAAAAATTTTTTATACACTCTATAAAATATTAATTGTTAAATCAATAGAGATATTTGTTGTCCTACATTTTTATTTATGAAAAAAGTGATGGTTAGGAATAAATAATAGTTGTATCATTATACTCACATGTTACAGTTGCTATTCAGCTGCTTCTCGTGGCTGTTGGCTCTTGTTTGAGCCGTCTGAATGAACAAACAAAACAGAACAACACAATCCAATTAGAAGTTCGGACAACAACAACAAGAACAAAGAAGAAAGGGAGCAAGAGCAACAGTGACACACGGACGGCGTGACATCTTGCGTCAGGTCTGTACTTTTTGACAGTCACATACGCACACAGACACGTCCTCTCTCATCCACTAACTACAAACTAATCAATCCAGAGAAGAGGAGGATTTTTTGCGGTCAGGAGCCAAGCAGCCGCCTGGCCTGTTTTATAAATAACTCTATTTTTCTGGCCAGGGACCAACACAACATCACCGGCACCGACCAACTCATCCCACTATCATCTGTCATTATGTCAGTTACAATTTACACTTGGGAGGTTTCGCACGGAATTATGTATAATAGGATACAATTAGAAATTAACAAACAAACAACAGAATTGATCAGGGGTGACAAAAATTTCTCGCTAATTTTGGACAAAATATACTCCTACTCTCCTATATGCTAATTTAATTTTTTTCTCTTATCGACTGAAATATTAAAATAAATAAAAGAAACATTCATGTGTTTCTCGTATTTCTAGTAAAGGGAAAGTATTGTACACGTCCAAAAATTCGATCTCGAGATTTTGATTGTTCTTGACGTTTTGGCCCTCCCTGAGTCCGAGAATACCATTTTTCGTATTGTCTGTGCGTCAGCATGTATGTTTGTTAACACGATAACTCGAGCACACTTTAATATAGATCAACCAAATTTCACATACAAGTCATCCCTATCAAATTTTGGGCTTTTTCAGGAAACCGGAAGTGGTACTTTACCTGAATATTTTTTCTAAAAATCGTGATAACTCAAGTTCATTGTGATGAGTCAAATAAAGACAGATATAATTTAGATGTTAATATATTAACATATATAGTAAAACTACTTTCTCTAAATACATATATACATATGAGAAAGTCGAGGGGAGGCCACTCCAGATTAATTTTTTTTTTTGTTTTAGGGCAGAAATTCTCTAGGCAAAGCGCAGGTGAGATTCCGGGGTAGAGACTCTTTGAAAAACAAATATATTTTTACTTATTTTTTTAAAATACAAAAGTAAGAATTGCGAAAAAATAAAGAATTAATTATGTTTTTTTTTTTATTATAGACTTTTGACTTGGCCTTTGAAATATTTTTTTTTATATAATTATAAATTTACGGATATGTATATAATTTTTAAATTTTTTAAATTTAAATATATTTATAAATATTTATTTGTCTTGAGGCTAAATGAGGAATAGAAAAGTTGGTGGTACCATCTTGTGGATGCTGATATATTATAAGACGCCAAAAAGTATATCACTTTACTTACCAGATTTTTTATAATAGAATTTGGGCTCTTATATAAATTATTTATTGAAAGAATGTTAGATGAATATTTAAAAATAAATAAAAAATAAAATTGAATTCGCTTTATTTCTCTCGGTGAAAAAATCATATAGGAACGTTTTTGTGGAATTTTTAAAAATTTTTCTTGTGCCATAATAGGTACAAAGAATGACGTCAGTAGTTAGTTCTTGTAGGAGGACCTAAACCAAAATATTTTTATCGACAACAGAAGCCAACTAGACCCCGTCCTTATTCATTTATATTAATTAGTAGCCAATATAATATAAATAAATTTTGATTTATTTGATACCTTTGATACGTGAAGTAAGTCCTGTATTTCTGCATCAAGAGACAGGGCTAAATCAAAAGTTAATCTTAGTGAGATTTACAATTCAAGTTTATAGAATTTCATTTTATTCTGGAATATTTCTCATAAACTGGATAATGAATTAAAAAGGAAATCGATCGCTTTGAATTTATTATATTTAAAACTGACATTCCTTCATCTTCTTCATTAAATTGAGACGCCAAAAGGAGTCCTTAATTAAATTTATTAAAAAAACTCCGTTCAACATAATTTACAGACTGACAGACAAAAGTAACAAATAGATTAATTCGTAAGTAATTATCTGTAAAAGAATCGAAAAGTCAAAATTCTATGATTGCATCCCTCCCCTATTTAAATTCTAAGCTCGTAAAAAAAAAAAATAAAACAATTTAAAATTATTATATTGAAGCCGCTTTTGGAATTTTTGAGGAGAATAGAGAGCTAGGGAAAGTCGTGAGAGGACTCTCCCCCTCTTAGGGGCATTGAAAGGGGGACTTGGAGGGGATCGTTGAGTGGCGTTTGAGGGAGCATCCTTTGGTCATAGTCCTCAGAGAGAGAAGAATAGTTATAATTATTTACTAACTAGCTGCAAGCCCACTGCACCCCATTTAGCTTCTCTGGAAAATTGTCCTCCCGAACTTATTTTTCCGCCCGAATAGAGAGAATTTGTCTGAAAAGTGAAAGATAGAAAAATTTTGTAAGCAATATTGTACAATAGGTTAATAATTTTAGAGAAAATTTTAAAATACAAAAAAAATTCCACATAAAGTCCCCTTTAAAATTGGAATATCAAAAATCTTATCTTGCATGTTGGTCATGAACGGAATATAATTCAAAAATACATGATACCACGTTAAGTGCTCTGAGCGGTGGTTTGATCTTTTATTATTAGGATTTTATATACTAAAATATTAATTTTTTTTACAATATTAAAGATCAAAATGTTGTTACACCCTGAAGAAGAATAAGAAATAAAATAAATAACCGTTTTTCAAAAAAGTTATTTTGTTTTTCCATTCCGTTCGGTGACACATTTTCTTCGGTGATCATTAAATATTTTTTAATTAATATGTGAAGCTTATTTTATTTTTTTTAACATGGAATATATCGAGCACAAAATTAACTTTTACAACTATTGTTCTTTTTACAACTTTTTGTTGTGATTAGACTATATTATTATTATTATGGGATATTATAAAAAGGATTAAAAGGCTTCATACTGTTCACAACATAAGATAAAAAAAATGTTTTCTAAAACAATAACTAGATAAAGGGAATTTATTTATAGGTTTTTTTGAGGGGGGGGGGGATTAATAGGAAGAAGCAATTTTGCTTTAATTAATAGAGAAGAGAAGTCTGGGAAAGTCGTTATTATAATTATTATTTCTATTTATAATTATATTATTTTTATAAAAGTTTAGCATACTATTTGTCTTTGGTTGAAAAGTGAATTTTTGGAGGTATTTCTACTTTCATTTAATTCATCATTCAAAAGAAATCCTCTCTCTTCCAAAGAACCCAAATATCTCCTTTTATTCATAGCTCTCTTCTCCTGAAGAGCAATGTTGTAAAAATTCGTGATATTATCTCAATAAATAATTATTATATTTGTTCGATCTCGAACTCACACACCAACCATGTCATCAGCGAAGAATAATATCGAAAGGGTACTGACAGCCGACCGGAAAGATCTCCGTACAATCCCCCCCCCCACAAGAGGCTCACATCAGCAACGCCGAAATTCTGGTTGGACATGGAACCGAAAGTCTCGGCGAGGTCATCGGGAACCTCAACATCAGGTTCTCAAGAATGAAGAGGCGTCAAGAGGATAGCAGAAGACGTCGCTAAAACATTTGGCAAACGCCACACTGGAAGGATCACGGATCCTTGCAGAGTGGTGAACCTCTAAACACCCTCCCCCACACCCCCTAAACCCTTTCCCCTTCCCCAAAAGTCATTAGACTGCCATAAAAGGGGTTTTTCGAAAATTTTCCCCTTTAATTATAGCGTCTCACAAACCTCCATGCATATTAGTGGTCAAAGTAAATAGCGCTGAAACCGCCCAACGACTTATAATTGTATATTATATTAGGCTGTTCAATTGTGATTTAAGTAGCCTAATGTAATTGAATTGTAAGGCCAAAAAATTTTGTTTATTATTTGTAACTTTTGTAAATAAACCTATTGAATTGAATTAAATCGATTAATCAGTCGACAAACAGCCTTCCGAAAACGCTCCACTCATCTTCTGGAGTCTTGCCTCCATCATCTCGGTAGCGAAGCTCCGACTTCACCCTTTACGCTCCTAGCACTGGAGCCGAGCCTCCAGATCTTACACAACAACTCTACATCAACGAGATACTCGAGCTCACGCTTAGCGACAAGCATCAACGCATCATTGCAAGCCTTCAGGACTCACTCCCCAATACCCGCCTTCATTGCACCCCTCTCAACCTTTTCTACATCATTAGTATTAGGTATTATTTTAGACTTAAATTGTTATTATTATCAAACATTCATTTCTTAGTTTGCATTTTCTTTTTTATCTTAGTTATCTTTTGTTTCCTTTTTTTAAATATCAAATAAATTTATATATATTTTAAATTGTTACTCATTCACTTCATTCCTTCTCCCCTTTTGAGTTTTCTTAGACTAGAGTTCCTACAATATTGTAAAAAATATCTGTTAATTTGAATTTAGCGCCGTTAGAGAATGGAATTTATGAAAATGTATCTTACTTTACTTGCAAAGGTAGCACTCTGCAAATACATTCTTATTTTGTTTATTTTATGGAGGGTGTTTGAAACATATCTCTTAAGTTCTCAGTTTAATACAACAACACGTGTTTATGGTTATGCAAATTGTTTATGAACTGTTAAGCTTTTGTACTTTGGTTTAAGAAGCCATTTGTTTTATCCATAAATATATCAGTAAATAAAATGTATATATATTTTATATATTTTCTTCCATTATTTGTGTCTTATTTTTTTCGGCCTACAATTTTTTATTTAAAATGGGGCGCGAACTCGAATCACCACAGTAGGAGGCTTCTACGCATCATCCTAATTTGCTAGTTCTCTCCAAGTATAATTATTCTTAATAAAATAATTTGTTGTGTGTATATTTTACTGGTGAATCAAGGGACCCTTAACCCCCGAACCCGGGATCTCCAGCCTATCATGGGCATCGGATCGGTGTGTTTCCTTTGCACCAGACCACCGGATATTCGACCATATCCGCTTCGAGGCATACGTCTACTTATTTATATCTGATTTATAAAAATCGAATAGATCTCAAAAAACGTCCTAAGATAATTATAATATTTTATTGGATTAATCAATTGATAGGTATACTTATTTTATATTTTTATTCAAAAAAACTTATATTAAATAATTAAATTAAATATTTTTTTTATTATTAAAAATTAAGTAATTAGATAATTAATTTTCATTTTTAACCCACAAATAATTAAACAAGAATAAACGAAAATATAATTTTATTTATATTTCCACTTTTATCATGTTTTTTTAATTGACACTTGATTTTTTTTCATAAACTCATCGTTCGGGATGTTTATTTATTTATAATTCGATTTTAATTATTTTTTCATCAATTTTATTATTATTTTAGGGTCAAATTCACTAATAATGGTAATCAAAAATTGGAATTTACACATATTTGTTTTTTGTATTTACATTTTTATAATTATACATAAATTTTTCTTTATTTATTCCATAAATAAATCCTATTCATTTTAAAATTTTAGAAGTGTACCTACTCCTTAAATTAATTAATTAATTAAGGACAAACACGCTCTATGGAAGATTTATTTTCTTTGGAAAATTTATTAATGTAGATATGACCTCAAAAAGGGAGAGAACACTCCGCTTACAAAAATGAGCACCTCAAAAATTTTTATTTCATATAATCAATGGTTTCTTTTAAAATTATCTCTGTTTTATAATCACCCTCCCCCTTTATCTTAACAGGGGTGTTTGTTAAGAGGTGGCTGAGAAGGAGTAAAAGAAGTACGGGGGTGTAAATTTATTTCAAGCCTCGTTGGAAGTAATTTTCGTAGACCGGGGCCATTACTTAATTTCATGGAGTAATTTTAACGTCTCCCGGAATAAAAGGGCAAATTAAATCCCATTCGGGATGAGGGAGGAGGTTCGCTTGGTTGCTCCTTCTCCTTTTACTTTCTCTTTCTCTTCTTCTTAGTCCGTGATTTCGCTTATATAAATACAGTTTAATTTCAAAGGTGACAAAGAGAAAATGAATTAACAAGCCATTAAAAAAAATTCCGGGAGAGGAGAACCACAAAATACAACCAAGGATTACTTTAGTCCAGAAATGAAAGAGATTAAGCAAATCTCTCTAAAATTTAATAAATGAAAAAAAAAACAATAATACATTTTTGACGTCTTCTCTCCGAACCTGGAGACTAAAAAAGAGAATTTCACTGATACTTTGGACCTTAGAGCTCGTAAACGAAAATAGATGGGAAAATGGTTAATGTACCATACATAATTCTGTATCCAAAAATATATGAACGAACCATCAAATGAGTAGATTGCAACTTATTAAAAATGAAGAAAATTTTATGGGTTTTTGACATCAACTTTGGTCTTAACTTCGGTACTAGAAAAGTTTCACAAATGAACATTGGCAGATTTATTCTCTATTGAATGCTGGATCCAACAATATATAGATTGTTACAACAATCCCCGATTAAGGAGATGAAAAGATTTGTCAACAAAATTTGTTTATATATTTTTTACCTAGTTCTCTTCTTAGAAAATAAAATGGATTCATTCCTTCTTGGCTGTAGGTTTATAATAGGCTAATGGAAGCGGGAATATCGCTGAGCAGTGTTTGAAGCAAATTGTTATTCTATATCCTGTCACGCTTATCCTTAAGACTAAACAAAATTGTCATACGAATGCAGATGTTGTGTTTAATTTCTACTTGATTTTCTTTTGGCCTTATGCACACTTTGGCAAACAATCTTATCTTTTCGACGTACGCTCGACAAATCAGCAACAGGATATAAATTTTTTTTATTCCAACAACCTGAGCGAGATTCCCCCTTCCATTCCCAAATAAAATTAATTAATTAAATAATTAAATTAACGTTGTTTTATGAGGTTTATTGAAATATACAACATTATCCTTAAGGCTGTTTATATAAACGATTTTTCAGATTTCATCTGACCTGTCTATTAGTTATTACAAGTTATTAGTTTTAATATAAGCTTTAATTTAATTAATCAAAATAAAAGTTGACTGTAGGGTTAGGATAATCCTCACTCAGTCAATGGAGTATTCACAAACAAAATTGTTATCTTTTAATAAAATAAAATAATAAGTTGTGAGTATATTTTTTGCTGATCGACCCCTTGCCTCCGGGCATCGAACCTGAGATCTCCAGCTTATCCAGAGCTTCGTGTAGACAATGTGGTCGAATGTCCGCGAGTCTGATGGTCTGGGGCAAAATAAGCACATGCTCCGGATAGACTGGAGATCCCGGGTTCGACGCCCGGGGGCAAGGGGTCATTTGATCCACCAAGAAAAAAAAACATACTTATAAAAAATTATTTTATTATAAATAATACTTTTGCTTATCAGAGCTTGCTTCAAGACATACATTGAATATTTATATCTGAATCATATGAATCAAAAAATCTCGTGTGACGAAACGTCCATCACACCACTTCCTCTTATCTAAGGTAAGGAAAGTTGTGTGATATCTGTTACACCAGATTTTTTTTGCATCGGGTCCTAAAGATAGCCGTTTAATATACAGCCAATTTAATCGATTTTGTTAGCATAGTCTAAGAGAAAATCACGAAAAACCTAATAAATAATTGATTTATGAATATTAATCAAAATCACTAGAGCGGATTTTGAGAAATTTGAAAAAACTAAAAAAGTACATCAGTAAAGTACTATTTCGCCGATTTAATTCAAAAGCTTTGAGGTATAAGGTATCTAGCTTAAGTATAAAATTTCAGCCTGAAACGTTTTTTGAAAAATCTTGCTCACGTACATACAGATAGTCTCACTATGTATTATATATAGAGGT
>JAAAKE020102831.1:2431-18054 GCA_010014785.2 Anisolabis maritima
TTTTTTTTTAATATAATACATTTCAGTTCCGCATCAATAATTGAACAAACAACGGAAGACTTTATAGAACCTGGAGGAGAACATATTACTGAAAACTTTATAGAACCAATAAAAGAAAAACGTACAAGAAATGCTGGAAAAAGAAAATTAAAAAAAACCTGTCCTTCAAAAAATGCTAAATTATTAGATATAATTGATCTCTCAGACGAATGCGTTAATGCCGAAAATCCCATAGAAACTCCATCATCTTCAAAAATAACTAGAGAAGACTCGTTTAATGAAGAGGATCAAGAATATAAAGTTATAGTTATATGGAAAATATGCAATAAAGAAACATTTATATTAAGAAAAGTAAGTGATTACCTTTATTAATCATTTAAAATCTGATAATGACTCACGTCTCATGAGTTCAAATAGAAGACATTTTCTTATTTTCTCTACAACAGTTTTTCTACTCCCTCAGCAAAACTCCCTCATCTACGACGAACCGATTTGCCACCCATTATCCAAGCCCAAAATAATTATTTTCACAATATTTATTTTATATTCAATTCTAGATGTTAGTTCAAATTAACAAGTTTTTAATAAATATTTACTAAATTATGTTTTGTTTTAGTATGAAAAGTTTTCAACTATATTTGAACATTTTTCTAAAAATGAACAATTAGCACCTGAGAAAATTTATTTATTTACTTTGAACAATGAATCAATTTTACCATCAGATTCACCAGATTCGTTAAATTTTAAAGAAATAGAACATATTGGTAAGTAAAAATCTTATTAATTTTTTTTTATTAAAAAAAAAGTATTTTAGAATTTTTTTAACTTTAGAAGAAATTTTAAGAAAATGTTCCAATCAGATTGGTTGAAGGGCCTTGGATGAAAAAAATAGATTTTAAGGTCGGTTTTTTTTTATATATAGTTAGCTTACTAACAGATAAGCCAGGAAACGAACAGATCCCCACATAAAAAATAGGTCTTAGAATTAATTAACTAGACAAATACGAAAATAACCCTGATTAAAAAAACAGTTTTATTTTTATTCAAGCTTTCCACGATTATCATTTGAAGACACTTAAACTTTTATTTTATTGATTCGAGTGCCATCTTTATTGTGCTTTGATAATTTTTAATTTATATATTTTATATAATTTCAGAAGGTGGAGTTTTACATGATGGTGAGGCAAATATGAATATTCAATCACAACCGGTTAATAAAGTACTCGATGCAGATATGTTAGAGTTTAAATTATTATTAAAAAATCAAAAGCGACCTATTTTGATTCAAATGAAAAAAACGCAAAAGATGAAAACTCTCATGTTAAAAGGAGCTGAGGAAATCAAAAAACCTTTAGATGAACTTAAGTTCTTTTTTGATGGTGATTTAATAAATCCTATGGACTCACCTGAAGATTTAGAGTTAGAAGGGGGCGAAGTAATCGAAGTGAAAATTATGTAATAATAATAATAATAATAATAATAATAATAATAATAATATAAGACTATATTAATTTTTAAAATTACTTTTTATAAAATAGAATCTATAAATATGTAAAAAAGCGAGAAAGAAAGAATTTAAAAACTCACTGATCCTGAGGAATGAAAATAAGTGTTTTCTTTGATCACATTCATAACGTCATATATATAAAACGTCGTCATTTATATATATAAAATTATTACTTGCAGAACATCTACTTCTCCTGGCATTGAACTTGGGTGGTTTTCAACCCCATCCTTTACAAAAAAAAAAATCCTTATTAGAACATCTCTATATTAAAAAAAATGAAGTCCTCTCCTCATATTAAAATTATTAGAAAAATTCCTCACTTCTCCAAATGTATTATATATCTTCTGTATCATAAATTTCATTCCAAAATTAAAATAAAAAATTCAAATATTTAATTAACATTTCATCCACAAAAGAGCAAAGTATTTGATATCTAAAAATTTAGTGTGATGGTCGCACATCACACAACTATCATATCCAAGTTCTTCCCTATTTTTAGCCGATCCTTTCAGCTCTGTGAAGACGGGATTCGAAGTAAATATACAAATTTTAAAATCGAAGTTTTTAAAATAGAAATTTAATAACAAAAATAAAAATAAGAGGAAGTAATGGGTTGGCCGCTCCGAAGGTCTTGGCTGCTAGGGTCCTCTTTCTGGGTAAGTCTACTAAATTCCTGCCTTATCAGATAGGTCATAGAAGCATCAGGACCTTTAAAGACCACCGTGTTCACAAATAGATCCGCAAAGCGATGAACGATTCTTCGGACCCCTCAGCGCTCTTTACTCCTCGAGGCCCTCTGAATCCCTCGGCGTTCATCAGTGCTGGCGGCCAGTGCCAGTCTCGGGCAAACTGACCACCTACCGACTCGCAGATAAATATAGCATTGCCCATAGAATTAAAAATTTAATTTGGCTCGTGACAACATGTTTATTTTATTTAAATATCAAAACAATATTTTTATTTATTTTGTCTTAAGTCTTTGAAATATATATTTTATATTTCTTTTGTTTCTTGGAAATTTCAATTTTTTCTATTTCCTTTTCCATGAAATTTAAGAGAAGGATTGTACATCAATGAAAAATTATTAATTTTAAATTAACTAATAAAATTATACATTATATTAAGGTGATTATTATCAGTGGCTTCTGGCTGCCATTCGACGCTCTTATTTTCTTGGGGCCACCCATCCAAGATTCAACAGCGCTTGGCCTAATATGTTGGTAACTGTTCTTTGCCTAGGACACAACTCCCGGCCCCTGCAATCGTGAAAGTGAGCGAACTCTTAAGTAACTAATTTCAGATTTTTAATTTTTTCTGACTGCGAACAAGATTTCTCAAAGACGAAAAAACTAACCAAACTGAAATTTTATATTTAAGCAAAGCATCTTCGTTCGCACCTTTTGAATAAAATCGGCCAGAGTATTAGTACTTTTCTAATGTACTTTTTTTTCCCTATTTCCTCAAAATTCGCTCAAATGATTTTGATTAAAATTCACATACCAATTAGTTATTAGATGATCTTTGAAATGTATTAATCCTTATCCGCCCAAAAATTGTCTCGAGGCCCACTACTGATTTAGTCTTTTGCCGTTGTTCGGGTAAACGGTGGGAGTAACCGCTCTATATCTTAAATTAATCTAACGAAATCGATTAAATTCGTATTAAACGGCTACTTAGGCTACTTGACAGCACATTACTCAGCTTTTTTTAGTCTCTCGGCATCTGGGGCCATTTAGGCTCAGTTCTTATTTATTTATACCGCTGACTTATGGTACGTGAAGCAAAATCTTTACCTCTGCACCAAAGGGCATTACTCAGCTTACCTTACCTTCGCTAAGAGAAAATTGTATGATATGCTTTTATCACTCCAGATTTTTAATAACCCGCCTTTAGGCTGGATAGGCATCGATAGTACAATGCTGCCATGCTAAGTAATTTAAGATGAGACTAGAAGAGAAAAGACTATAAGATTGACGCTGTACGAAATACTTGTAGAAAAAAAAAAAAAAGAAAAGCCAGTCTTGGGTCGCCAATCTTCGTTATGAGTCCATGAGTGTAAATAATAAAAAAAAAAAATTTTCTTTTATTAAAAAATAATTAATAATTAGGATAAAAAATTTATGAAGGATAATAAATAATTTATTTATAATTTTCTATATATATAATATATATAGTGTTTTACAGTTCATAATGAATCTTATTTAATTAAATTTAACTATAAATTTTATATTTATATGTATTTATATATTTATATTATATAAACAAATAAAATTGCTTACAAAGAGGGAGATGGAAAGGAGATACCAAGAAACAAAGGGCACAAACAATCATTGTACAAGAAATGCTATTAAATATAATCTGAATGTTGTATGTATATATATAAGTATATATATATATATTAATATTCTATTATAAATATATACATCACGAGCACACACTGACAGATAAGAGGAAATACGAATCAGAGATCCAACTCCATTAAAATTTCAATATATTTTTATAATATATCTATATATGAATATAGATACATAATAAAAAATTATAGTGATTTTTCTTTGGTGGAATATATCGCAATGGATATACTATAATACACAATTGTGGAGAAACAACAAACTATCATATGTCATTATTATTGCATCTATATAAAGCAACAATAAATTGCCATTTGCGTGCTAAATTATTAGATATTCTCTAAAAATACTTATTACATTTTCATATTTATAAGACTTGAGCTGAGATGAATTAAATATATTATTTATAAAATTAAATTTCTTAAAAAGGAGAGATTTATTTCTTTACAAAAAATAATTCCATGTATTTTTTTATCTTTATAATTTATTATCATAATATTTATACTTGCATCAATATATGAACAGAGAGGTAAGAAAAGGGCTCTGAAGGGAAGCTTTTCCCACATTATGTAAAGCCAGCTTATGAGAACAGTTGTTTGACTTTGGCCAAAGAGTCGAGAAGTTCTTTGGTGTGGGAATATTACCTATCTGAATTAGATGAAATGTTTTCATGATCGAAAAGTGACGCAAGTATAATTAAATACTTTTCAAGAAGTAAAAATAGTTTTCATTTTTTTTCTCCCCTAATTAAATATCAGTAATTATTTTACAAATAATAATAATAATAATTATAAATGCATGAATTGTGATGTAATTTTGCAAATACTTCAATATATAATACTTTAAATTTTTTTCTGTGCGGAAATAAAAATTAAAACACGCTTGGTCATTCATTCTCAATTAAAAAAAAAATTTACACAGTTACGGAAACAGCCAATTATTATCTAGGCTATATCAAATTTTATAAGTAGTTATTTGTGATCTTGGCCATGATTAGCCATAGCTTATTAAAAATATTACCAATAAATTTTTTAAAATTAAATAATTATTAATTTGTTATTCCAATAAAGGTAAACATTTTTTAAATATAATTATTGCTCTCAAGCTAAAATTTATCCATGAAAAATTGGTGGTATCAGTATTTATCTGAATGTATTAATGTTTTACAAATATGTTTACAAAAAATTTGATTTGCTATCATTCATGTCCGATTTTTTAATATGAGACGATATCTCATTATAAAATTTATTGTAACTTAGATAAAGAATAGGCTTTTTTTTTTAATTTTCCGTAAAAATCTTACTCTGAAAATAAATAATTTTCTCCTTAACACTAAACCTACCCACACTTCATGTATACTTATCCTACCGTGAGCGGTCAAATGACCGAATGGTAGGTTTAGTGTTAAGAGATTCTTATTAAATCAATAACAAAAATAATAATGAATAAATCTGAAACGTTCAAGTGTGAAATTTGGTATGGAAAACAACATGTAATAATACTCTAAGATCATTCATACTTTTTGAGATATTGGGCTTTTAGATTTGGTGTGTGTTGCTGTGAGGTGCTCAGCAGCTGGAGCTTTTCAGATCAGCCAAATCTGCGAGCAGCCGATGATTGGCTTGATGGTGGGCATAACGATCCCTTAACGTACTAAGCGCTTGAACAAGTCGGGAATTGGTCGCATCCAATGCAGCAATGCGATGCTCCTGTTCTTCAATTACGCGCTGCTTGTGGGTTAAAGTCTCCGACATCCTCTGTTGTTCCTTACGCAGCTCCTCTTCAACCTGTAGGAATTTAAATGAGCAATCAAAAAAAGTAGTTTGACTTCTTTTATACCATCTTTTGAAGATATCGCATAAAAGTTTCAGCCTATATCCTAATTATTACAGCGTTTCTATTGGCATTATCTAATTTTTCTCCTCATCAAGTATCTCATGCTATTTCCTACTTCCGAATTTTATTTGATTTTACATGAAAAAAATTTCCCTTAAATCGATAAATATTAAAGGAAAATAAAAATTTTTTTTCTCAAAAATTATTCAAAGAATTAATGATCATTTATTTCATCGTACATAATTATGTTATTTATAGTGAAATTACTAGTGAACATTTGCGTTTTTCCATTCATCCGCAACACAAAGAAAATTTGAGTTTTGTCGATAATTAATAATCAGTTTATTGTAATGTCTTAATTGAGAAAATAAAAAGTCATGAAAGGCAAAATGAAAATTTTCTTGATGATAATATCATCTTATTTTTAAGATCTCTGGAGATGATGATGGTTTATATTTTTATTTTAATATTATTTCTCAGTTGATGTTTCAACTTTCTATAAAACTTTTTCTTCAGAATGTTATAACTGTCAAAAAGGAACTAAATTTAATTTATATTCATTTAAGAAATCGTTTTCCAGAGTTAAAGATGAGGCTATAGAGGTAAATGAATAGTTATATATAATATATTGAATATGTACCGAGATTAGCCTGGCGATGATTCCCCGCATTTTAACATCAGTGTTAGATGCTCCTGCTGTTGGTGAAATCGATGGTGAATTAGCAGACGCATTATTATTATCAGCATCGGAATCATCACCCAAGAGCAAAAAATTTCCGCCATGCTCAGCTTGCTCCAATTTCATCTTCAAATGCTCGACAGATGATTGGAGTCGTTCAATTTGACGTTCATACTAAAAAAGATATAAGAACGAATTTAATAATAAATAAATGAAAATTTAAAAAATTATAGAGACTAACATGTTCAATGTTCCTGGCTTTGAGTCTTGGTTTATTCGCCGATCGACATGTTTCCTCTTCATCGCTGCTTGTGTCGGAGAGTCCTCGAGTCGAGTCTAAACTTAGACGCCTCCGCCTTTGGAATTCATTCGATCCTGCCGGTTCATCAAGGAGACTCATACCGTCTCCAGGACTCGAGTAACCACCTAAAATCAGCGTAATATTATTATCTGTCTCATTCTATTTTATTTCTCAAATTAGATTAAAAAAGGGTGAGGGCAACTTACATGCTGTGAGATGGAATGGCCTTTGATGTGGAGGTGGCGGTGGGGGTGGTGGTGGCGGTGGAGGTGGAGTGGGTGTAGCACCCCGATGTGTCCATGCATTCCCAGCAGCACGAGGGTTTGTCCTCGGCGGTGGTACTCGCTGAATTTGTTTAATAAGCATTGCACTGCTATTAGGGTTGGCCACCGCCGTCGGCGATGCCAAATGATGAGGGCGACCCAGATCATCATCATCACTCGAACTGCAACTTGGCTGATTGGCCAATACCACTGTCGGCCGATGGTGATGGTGCCGATGATGATTAACCCCCGATGAAGAAGTTGGCTTCGAGGAACATCCTGTCATGTGATAGACGGGATTCGTGAAAGCCAACGGACCTGTAGTCGTTCCGTTGTTACCCACGGGCACTACTGATGCCAGATTAGTGGAACAAGTGGAAACTACACCTGTGAACATACAATGGAAAAAAGGATTAAATAAAAATATAAGTATTCACAGAAACTCTCATCAGAACTATCAATTTTTGACTTCACCGACCAACCCACGATTAAAAAGATAAAGTTAAAGTAATTGCAAAAAAAAAAAATTGAAATTGAACTAATCCTATCATGTGCTTTGAAATCCTTGGAGTCCATTTAGGTAGTTTTTGGAATAGTGTTTGTAATAATTTCTTTCGCCTATGATAATTCAAAAATTAATTATTCGATTGTCTTGAAATTTAGATTATATAAAATAGACCTAAATGGCAAAAATGAATGATTTTTAGTATACATCGATCCATTAGGAGGGGGAGGTGGTAGTATATTTTTCCTTACATAAAATGTATTTTTTTTATATTCTAAAATTAGTTCTTAATTCTCCCGAGTTAAATGAAATGCAACCCTTGAATCTAAATTTGCTGCAACGTTGTTAAAAAAATTATTTTAAGTTGGTCTTAAGCATTGCTCATAGCTATTTAAATTAATAAACAAAAGCAAAGAATATAATTAATTAAAATTTCCCCCCGAGAGGTCAAAGATATTGACATTATCAATAGTGATAACCTTAAAAGCCAAGGGGTGTTGGTTCGGATCTCAGGTAGTCCAGTCCGATAAAAATTTATTTAAATCAATTAGATACTAAATGATGTAAATAAATATACCTGGAAAATACGTATTGTAACTAAAATATATTTATAATTTTTAAAGTCTATATGACCTCATATGACAGAGACAAAAAAATATTATAGACAATATTTTATTTTATAATTTTATTAAATATCTCTCCTATAATATTATTTGTTAATAAGTGGGTAAATCGGTAAAGTTAGCCTGCTAGTTTATTTAATAAGGAAATTGATTTATTTGCTTAAAACTATTTAAATTACCATGATTGGCTGCAATAACAGAGGTGTGTGTTGAAGCAGCTGATGAGGTTGAAGATGAAGAAGCGAGATTGTTTTGTCCCCCTGCGGAGGGTGTATTGTTATTAGTTAAATCAACGGGACTCGAGCTCTGGCTGTAAGCGAAACTTTGGTAGCCAGAAGATGCTACACCCGATAACTGAGATATAGAGATCTGACTCCCTTTGCTGGCAATGGCGTCCTCGTCCGCATAACGCAACAAATCCGACAATTCATCAAGTCCGTTGGCAACTGATTTAGTTGCTCTAGGACTTGATGTGCTGTTTGTGGATGAGGCGATCACACCTGAAAATGGTTTATCTAAAGATTAGTTCTTTTTTCTAAAATTAATAAAATATATTATCGAGGAATTCTAGGAATCTTAGAAATCTAACCCCATTTTAAAAGATTGTTCCTCCCACCGGGAGTCACCCAATCACAAGATTACAGGAAAGATTATACCGTACTCGTTAGTTCCCCGGTATTCCCCGCTAGCTAGATCTTTTAGAGGGAGCCTACTCCACCTATCACCATTTCCGTACCTCAACTTTCTAGAATTCCGAAATAACTCGATAGCTATTTTATTTTTTTATAATTCACTTACCAGTTGTTGGCGTGGAGAGTTTATTGTTATTACAACTCAAAGCATTTCGTGGCAGAGTTGCAGAACGTGATATACTGGGACTTACAGTTGGGTCATTATACCTATAAAATGAAATAGGAATTTGTTATTAAGACTAAAATCTAAAGGAGTATCTAAATATATTGGAATTTATTAAAAATATTCTATTTTACCAAAAAGTTCCGAGAGTATAAAGAGAGTTCATCGAACTTAGTTTGACTGAAGATTTTAAAAATGGACGGCATAAATAGTAGAGTTAAATTTTGGATAAATAGTATAGTTTGCTAAGTTCAACAATCGTCCCTGGACTCTAAGAAGAGGAACAGCACCCATACTCTGCTGTCAAGAAAGATCAAGCGCTGCTGAACCTTGGATGGGTGGTGGCTTCAAAGAACAAGGGCGTTGAAAGGCTCGGAAAACCAGAAACTACCGATAATTGAATTTTTTCAATATACCGTATTCATTAAAAAACAATGAAATTTTTTATACTAAGGCTCGTAATCTAAATCCGAATTTAAACAGAAATTCCCGAAATGTGATTCTCAATGAGAATTTAACGAGTTTCAATCAAGCACTGGACTGTGCATTTTAAACGAACAAAACCTAACCTCTGAGAATTTCAGGCCCAAGTTTTTTTTGTAAAAAGAATATTAATGTGAAAAGAGATGATCACCTGAAAATGTTCATATGATGCTTGTCGTTTGGAGCAGAATGTTGACGCATCACATGGGTGGGAGGTGGCGGACCAAGTGCATCTGGAGTAGCCGCTCCATCGGGATGTCCTCCGATGGCAGAGGCCATTCCGGCAGGCAATGCACGAACTCTTTCCAATACGCCAACCAAACGTTCAGCGGTGGCGGCGTCCGCAGCATCTAAACCTCCGTTAATACCACCGCCATTCGAACCCATTACTCCCAATTTGGTTACACTTTCGGCCAAAAGAGCATCCAACAACGACAACTGCTTGCCCAAGTCTATGTATCCATCGAATTCTCGTATTGTTGCTTCACTGCGATTGCCCATTGTCTGGAAATAAGAACAATATTTTAATTGAATTACAAGTATATAAACCAGATAATCCCTACAAAACTAGCAGTCAAAACGTTATTTTTTCAATATAATAAACCACGAAGAAAAGTCCAAGTTTTGGTGTTTAAAAATATTTTTCAAATATATTTACCGAAATACTTTGCAAAAAGTTCTTCATAGCTGGTGCTTCGCGTTCCAAGAAGTCATTCATAAATTCCATAAAATTTTCCTTGCCTTGAAATCTTGTAGAATTTGCCAAAGTTTGGAGAGTTTTTGCCACTAGAGTTAAATTTCGTGCAGCTTTTTCATTTGGGTATTCTTGATAAAGAATGAAAAGTTATTAGTGTTAGTTTTATTATTAGAATTATAATTTGAGAATATTTTTCTTACCATGAGTAATATTAAATAGACTTGGTGATAAAATTGCTGGGCAGAGGAATCGAAGGAAAATACTAGCTGAAATTAGATTATCTGCCATGATTTCTCGCCGAGCAGCTGACAAACGTTGTCTGAACGTGGCAAAACATTCTCGTAACTCTCTGTAAAAATAAATAAAAATTTATAGCTTGCCAGACACTTTTAATTATTTATATAATGAAAGTAATTAGAACATTTAATAAAAGATTTCCTTAAATAGTTTTTCAAGATCTATTCATGTAGTATATTCATTCTATGTCGAAGCGATTTAACAAGTCATAGTTTATTTAACAATTTTTGTGAGTATATTTTTGTAAAATTTCCTTATTTAACCTTTTTGTAGGAATATTTTTACTGGTGAATAAAAGGGACCATATAGCCCACGAGAATTGAGCTCACGATCTCTAATCTATCGTGTGCTTCCTTTGCCCCAGGCCAAATAAAACTCTGACTAGTCAAGTTATTCCGTCTCGAGGGCACATAGTGAATATCAATCAATATATAATTCAAATTAAAGTTATTTTTAAAAAATTTCCTTAAAAACTGTAAATGATCCTATACTAAGTACAGAAATTCTATATTATTAATCTTTAAAGAGAAGTTATAATTTTATTAATGTACTCCTACCAAGAGAATGTGAGAATATTTACAGAGAGAGAGAGCATTCATAACTATTAAATAAATATTTCTTTGAATAGTGGCTCAGTATAAGAAAGAGTCTACCCAATTCAGAACTTTTTTAAGTTCATAAATTGGCTAAGTTAGATGTTAAAAAAGCAACCAAGGGTTTTTTCGCCAGTTTTACGGAAAAATTCAAATGTAAAAATAGCCTTTTTTTTTAAAAATATTATGGAGGTCAACAATAAAGAAGGTTCTAATCAAAAACCAATAATAGACATAATTATTGATAGATTTCCGGAAATATCTGTCGCTATATAATTGATATACCTATTTATTTTTTTAGTATTGAACAAAGTTTTAAGTCTATTTAAAAAATTAGTTAATTAATTAACAATTTTTACTTATAGTGAACAAAATTGCGTGAGTTAGCAAATCACTATACGTACTGGTTAAGAATCAACGCTTTAGTAGTACATCAATGATTAAAGAAATTTTTTTATCGATTTTATATATTTATATTTAAATGAGGATTGAAAAAAACTTTTAACGGTCTGGCGAGTTCATTTATCCTTTGATGGTTTTTTATCAACTACAAAATTAGACGTGGAAGAAGGAAGAGGTTGAATGAAATCTCGCTCACAATTCAGATTGCAGATAAGAGAGGATTAATGATTCTATAAAATATTTTCTCTTTCCTTAAATGATTTTTATATATTTAATAAATGACGGGCGGGGTGGGGTGGAAATAGACAAATAGACTTATATGGCTGATCAAAAATTTATTGAATCCTTCACTTTGTCTCGTTCAGCATTCTAGAAATAAAAATGATTCGGCCTGTCACTAGGTAAAACGCATATATACTCACAGAGGAAAAGCTTGGTGAGAAGCCAAGATCCTTTTCCACACCATTTCAACGGCCTGGCGAAGGTTTGCCTGTTGCTTTGGCAGAGCGCTTGGACCTGCAACTTTCAACGGGTCAACTTCACAATCTTTTTGACCGTCTAGTAATTCCGCAATCGGTTCAGCCAAAGTCTCTTGTAAATATCGATCACCCGTTAATTTAAGATAAGCTTCCATTGCTTTTGTTGCCAATGAATTGCCCCGAAATGTTAAGCGAGCATCATCTAAAAAAAAAAACAATTAAAAAGTTAGAAAAAAAAATGGATAGTATTAAACTTTGAATCTTAACAAAGTATTTTTTCGCTCAAGTTTTATCAAACTGAAGGAGAATGCGAATAAAATAATAATAATTCAATTATTTATAAGAAAATTGCAAAGTTAAATCAAAATTGAAAAGGAAAACAAAGCTCCTATTATAATTCTTAAATCAGGATTGAGAAATGAGAAAGAAGCTTTTATTTAATATGAAATATATTTAATATATCTAGTAAAAATAATTAAATTATATGTGTTTATAAATTTTACACCTATATTCATTCAAGTCCATTCACACTTCTTGAAGAGGTAACCGAAATCCAACTCAGTAAAGTTCCAAAAAAAAAAAAAATAGCTAAGTATATATATGAGCTCTTTATATAGTATAAATAATAATAAGTTTTATTTAACTCACCCACTCGTCCAATGTCAATCATCACAATATCAGCCAAGAATTGTCTGGCCATTCCTTCGTGTTGCATCACATGGACTAATGCTGTGGCGATATCCTCTTTTTGTTTGACTCCAATTGAGGGTTCCAACAATTGGCATAAAGAACGATAGTCATTCTTTAAAAACTAAAAATAAAAAGCAATATGAAGAAAAAATGCCTTTTTTAATTTTTTAGGTTTTGAAAAGTAGATAGTAATATATAAATATATATATATATCTAAAATTCTAAAAAAAAAAAACCTTCATAATTTAATATATTTTCTATATATATATATAATATAATTAATATATATATATATATAGAAAATATATTAAATTATGAAGGTTTTTTTTTTAGAATTTTAGATATGAAGGAATTGATTAATTTTTTTTAAAAGGATAAGTCAAATAAGTTTGTGTTCCATTATACCAGGCTGGGAAGGGATAATTTACTCACTCCTTGGAATTGGAAGATAATGAATTTTTTTGTTTAAAAAAAAGGCAGAGCCATAATTAGCAAATATAGCGCCTATGATCAGTTAACAAAATGGGGGATAAACGCACGCCTGTGTCTAGTAATTATAAAAAGATCCGCCATGTAACAATGAACATTGTTTACATTTAAAATTATGCCGTGGAAAAAAAATTGTGTGCGCCAGTTGCTAATAAGAAAAAGTTGCAGAGAGATGTCAAGCAATAGGGCGTATGGCGCCTATGGCTATTTACTCTTCTGAAGAAAAGTTCCTCTTTAAAGTTAAAAAAATAATTTGCTTTTGAAAAATTTGAGAGAAGAGGGGTCTTATGAGAAACATTACTAAATTTCATGTTTACCCAACCATCTAATCTCCACTAAAATAGTAAAACATAAAAAAAACCGGACAATGGTTTATTTTCCATTTCCAATACATATGAGTAGTTTTGGACATAGAAAATAAATTTTTCTCAGATGGAATAATGATAGTTAATTATTTATACCTGTAAAAATTCCCTATACGCTTGAACAGGTAAAATATCGACAGATTGAAATCGACATTTGACACGCAATGCCGGAGGTTCTTTGCCACTTGTTGGGCTTTTGTCTGTTATCACTGGATACCACTTCTCTTGGAGATAACGTGACGTCACTTCTTGGACGGGAATTGTCACAGTACCTAAACACAATTTCACCAAATTAACATTTATTAAATAAAGAAGTTCAAAAGTCAAATCTATATATATTTATTTAGAAATAGTTGTTTAAAATTATGAGAAAAATTTCACTAAAATTAAAGGTTAGATATAGCTATAATAGGTAATTTAATGTTTTTAAAATGCTAATGAGAAGAAATTATTAATTTATGCAAAATAGAACAGATTAGTTTGTATCATATAGCAATTTTATTTTATTCTTTTTATTTTTCTTTAAACTTAAGGAATAATAAAAAAAAATTAATGATAATTGTGACTTGTTTACAACTGGGTGGTTCCTTGTTTCTAAAAAGAAAATGAACGAGATGCGGCCTGTTAGTGACCTTTAAATAATAAAACTAAGCCTCTTCAGGATAGTTTGATTCGGTTGGAAATAATCAGAAAGGCCAGAACCGAACCAAGCTATTATTTTATTATTTTCTTTCAACTATGATGTTTTCGGTTAGGATTTTTATTTTTAAGGCTTTTCGGCATCTGAAGTCATATCGACTTTAAAAAATGAAATTATATTTTTATTTATCTATAAAGGAATATTTATTTGGTATAATTAATATCGAATTAATTTAAATTAATTTTCAGTGAACTACCTGGGATCAGAATCCATTCGCTTGGTTTTAAGCTTATCAATTTTGACAAGGTACGATTTTGTTGAAAATAATTGAGAGCTATATCAAAACAAATTAGAATGAACTGCACCGACATTCAATGATGATTCATTTTTATTAAGAGATTGATTGAGTAGAGTGACTAATTTTAAATAATATCCTTTTTTTTTTATTATATTTATTTCAAGGAAAAAAATTAGGTTAGGTTAGATTAGGTTAGGCTGAGGTGGTTGCCTTCCTCAGGGGAGACTCACTTAGGCCATAGTGATACCACTTGGACTTCTGGGGGTGAGATTATCTCTCACTATCCTACCCCAGGAGGAGACTTTTGGAAGTAATTTTTTGCAGCGAGCCGGACTCGAAACCGAGCTATTTTCATACTCTAGATTCGTAATCGCAGTTTATCGGTCTTAGCACTTAAGTTATCAAAAAAAAAAACAAGCCCAATAAATTTTTTAATAAAAATATTTAATTGAAAAAGTAAGAGGCAATATAAGAATGATGAAATTTTTATTAAATAAATAGAAAATAGAAAGGAAGAAGAAAAGAATGAAATATTGAAAAATTGATTTGATTGATTAACAAAATATCAAAAAAAAAAAAAAAAAAATCAAGCAATGAAATTATAAAATATTTACCGACTAGGACATTTTTGTCTTTCTTCTTCTTCCGCTCCGCCTCCCGATATAAATTAATATTAATAGAATTAACAGGCGGGAGACAATGGAAATCGAAATGCTCGCCCCAAAAGAGCATTTCTGTTTTGGGTTTGGAGCTCGTTCGAGCATAAAGAGTCCGATCGAGACATAATTCACAAAAGTAACGTTTTTTATTTGGTATTCCTTTTGCTTCAAGGATCCAGAGCTTCAATGAATTATCAGTCCGGCGAGTGTGTTCTTGATTTGGGTGAACTGAACGACGCAAACTAAAAAAAAAAAAATACAAAAAAAGTTTAAATAAAAAATTTTATTATTAGGGCAATTTTTTTTAATTCTTAAATTTTTATGACTAATCTTCGGAATGATTACATGATGTCGTAAAAGCAATAGATTTTCAGAATCCGACAGAGCCATAATAATAGTGTTTTCAATATTTTTTTTAACGCTGGTTGTTTCAAGTATACAATGGGAAGCATAAGTTTGTTGGCTTATGTTACCTATAAGATAGGAAAGTCAAATGATCAACTCACTAATGGATTTTGCTCTAAAGCTGCTCTTGAACGAAACACTAGTTTTTGATTTCTAGGAAGATATAACAACTACACATGCGTAGTCCGCTCTCCATTAATGAATTG
>JAAAKE020102842.1:0-18054 GCA_010014785.2 Anisolabis maritima
ATTACTGAATTAATTACGGGAGTACATCTTACATTTTATTTCCAATTTTCCTCGCTCCCAATATTCGGTTCTTCGTAATATTAAGATAAGAATATTTTTTTTATAAAGAGTGATTAAAAAAAAAACACTATTTTTTGTGAAACGTCAGCAATTAGAATTCATTGATTTCTAATTACCTATCCGCCCCTGGTCTTTAGAGCAGAGGTAAAGCTTTTGCTTCATCATCCATTCATTAATATATTGGCTATCAAATAATTTAAATAAATATAATATTTATATTATAGTTAATATATCATATCTTATAAGTCTATGGCCAAAAACAAAAAAAATTTCCTACTAGCAACTTAGAATGACAGATCAATTATTTCTACTTCAGGAATTAATAAATTTTATTAATAATTTAAGTTAAAAAAGACCGCGCCATTTTAATCAAGTGAACTTGTCTTGTTGCAAAGTTTCTATCCAAATCACTACCCACTTGTCGTCAACCTGAAACATTACCACTATTTCACTGAATGTGGTTGAAACTCTGCTCTAGCTACACATCCCATAAAATGGCCGCCATGTCCAAATTGCCGGCCGAGAATGCCTTCAATAATGCGAGTTGTTGCCTAAGTACACTGATGGACTCCCCTCGTGTGGTAGTTAACCCCTAGCACCCTACTGAAAAAGGGAGCCCTTTCGGATAGGGGGGGGGGCGGTTAGGATGCGTAGTCCCTTTTCGTGTAATTTGCATTGCGTTGCTTTGCATCCCAACTGCTGAGAAGGAGAATTTCGCTCTGCCGCCTTGCTTTTGGATTACCATCCTCTATCTCCGCCGTCTTCCATTCTCTCCTTTGTCTTGCTCATTAGAATTAATTCAGTCAAATGTACAATCCGGGAAACATGTCCAAGATTTTTTATTAACTTAAGAAAGGTTCACTAATTATAATAAGTTCTCTTTGTTAAGTGAAATAATAAACGAATTTGTTTTAGGTAGATTAATAATTACTAAATAATTTTCTCTCCCCTGTGTAACAGTGGATAAATATTGACTTTTATTCATATCTAGAGTTTGAAAAAATTATAATGGATAATAACTTTTTTTTATATAAAAAATTAAATAAATGTATTTATTGTAGAATAATATAGTGTAACTAAATCATTCAGGACCATCCCAGCCTGTCCTCTCATTTTTTTTTAAATATTCTCTGATTTTATCCTTAATTTATTTAGAGAAGCCAAGTTGGAGGTTGAAGTTTCTAAAACTCCTAAAAATAGGGTTTAGCTAATAAAAAGTATTCAAATGGGAATAATTAAAGTTAGAGAATAAAATGCCGATAAATGGTCTAAGGATGAAGTGCCCAATGGCAGGAAAAGTAAAAGGGACCCCCATAAGTGACTATTCAGCTGAATTGAATATTAAAATTTTATTTTATAAATATCTTAAATTATTTTTATGAATATTTTAGTATGTCTTTTAGTGTTTGCTAAATTTTATTGGTTATAAAAAATAATTAGCCTTTGACTTTCAATATAATAATGCGTTTGATTATAATTTAACTCACGCGTATCTCCTTTGACATAGTTTCAACATCGATGATATAGATTAACAAGACAAGAATGTTCCATAGCTCAAAAGGAAATTCCCTCTAAACTGATGATAAATAATTCATTACCAAGAATCCAATATTCAAATTGAAGAACACGATCTTTCCCTTTTTAATGTCGCACTTTGGGTTGATAATGGCGCTAGCGCCATTATTCTTTCCCCAAAATAATTTCCACAAGATTGTATGCCGCCATAAAAAGTAATTCTTCCAAGGGAACGAAATGAATCAATGAGTGATAGAATTAGTATTTTGGAATTGGATCGCTTTTTCCTAAAACCCTATTCATATTTATATCCGGAATATTTAAAAAAGCAAATTTCCCTAATAGGATCTCGTGTATACCTAAATTTGATTTTAGTAAGGTGAGAATGAAAGGAAGAGGAGGCCAGGGGGTGGGGATTAGAGTAATATTGTCCGCACTAAGCTGGCAATCTATTATTATGGAAATCCAGGAGGTGTTCTTGCATTTTATCAGCTGCAAGCAAGGCGTTGTCATCGTTAAGGGATTGGGCCTTGCTGTCGTTCTTAGGATTTGATTGTATCATAACATCCCAAGTCATGCAAAATTTGGGGTGCTGGAAATGGAAGCCGGGATTACAAGCACAGGAACCCAGGGCCTTAGTTGTCTTAGCCCCTTTTACATTTATCACACATTATATATTTATACTAAGATGCCTATTTAGACTCTATAATTAATGCTTTAAGAATGTCAAGAATTGAGACTTAAATTCACAATGATGTAAATTTGATGTAACTGTTATTAAGCCTAACAATATTTTAATACTTTCATTTATAGTTTATAAAATAGTAATAAATTTTAAGTATAAAATTTCATTCGCCATCTGTGAGCAAGAGGTAATTAAAAATTTGAGAATGTGTACGCGTAAAGTCCTCTTCTCCCAACAAAGAAATAAAAAAAAAATGATATAAATATTAAATAATAAATCAAGAGAAAAAATCTGCATTGGCATATTGAAAAATCTTGGCACTAAGAATATTATGAAGCGGGATACGAAGTTTCATTTAATACCTTTAAGTTTAAGAAATTGGAATAATTATTCGTATTATAAATAAAAAAAAATATAGATAAGAGAAATTAAAAATAAAATTACTAAATAAAATTCAACGCCTCCCATTGCTAGACAACTGGATTTACGACTATGGAAAAAAATTGCACTGGCAATTAAATAATTCCTAATAAAAATTTTATAAAGTTGATCTTTTGCACAGGGGCAAATAGAAAGTATTGTAATATTTATAAAATTAATAAAAATTAAATGAATAAATTTTTAAAAAATCTCTAATTTAGAAATAAATAAACACTTATAATATGCCTAAAGATAGACAATGAATGTATGTTGAGCGATACTTATAGGGACTCTTGTCTCTTTTGCCCCTCTATGTTTCGAGTTGCTACCTCATACTCATTTCGTATAATGAAAAATAATATCACCAATCATTTAGGTAATCTTTTTTCTTTTTCGGCATCTGAGGCCAATATTTATTTCAATCAAATGGTAACCAATATGATACATTTTATCGCTCAAAACTGGAAGCGAACCAGTTGTGAAAACAGAGCTTCTTTACCTCTGCTCAAAGAGATAGACGCTCTTTATTATTTTAATTTAATGATAATCACTATTATAGTAAACATTAAAATAAATCATTTTCAAAAATTATTATTTATATTTTGTTCATAAAACTTTTTTTTAACATTAGTATTTATGAGATCCCTTTAAAGGCCTTCATACTATTACAAGATAAATGTAAGCAGCCAAGTCATAACTTTTTTAAAAGCAAATTTATTTATCGTTTGAACGACAGTTATTTAGTTATAAAATTTTATTTTATTGAGACAACTTCTTTTTATGAGAGAAAATTATTTAAATTGTAATATCTGCATCCTGGAAGAATCTGCAATGGCCTAAGATATAACATTTTTCTTCTCTTTGAAGTGCCAAACGCCAAACAAAAGGAATTTAATTTTATAATATCTTAAGAAAATGTATTTTCATATGTAGGCTATTTAAAAAATACGAAAATTTATAAAGAATAAATTTAAACATATCTAAACTTGAAAAATAAAAATGAACTTTTAAAGTTTAATATTACCCATTTCCGGATAGTATTTAATATAGTTATATTTTTTTCATCCATATTTCATATGAGCTAGATTAGTTGTTAATTTGTAAAAACAGTGGTGTGGAAAATCGAAGAAGCTGAGTTTGTAATGAGTTCCAGAAATTAGTTCTTGTGATAGCTGGAAGATAGGCAATCAAATCACGCAATTCTATTCATTTTTTGAGACGAGATTACGTGCATGTGCAATTGTTAATTTCTAGGGAGATTTAAAATCTGCGCATGCATATACTGCTCTGGAGCAATTAATTATGAGTTGGTTCCAGCAACCACGAACTTTATTATACAGGCCATGAAATAACATTATTATTCCTAATCATGCATAATTGGTTTTCTTGTTGATACCTTAATTGGAAATAGTTAATAAACAAAGACCATCTATATAATATAATTTAAAATTTATATTCAGCCCATGTATAGCCCTTGTAGCAGAGGGAGAGGTCTCTCTTCAAGAGTCAGTGGTTCGCTTCCTTTATGCAATAAAAATTTATTTAAATTACATTGACTACCAATTAATTTAAATAAATATGGACGGAGTCTCAATGGCCTCAAATGCTGAAAAAGGCTTAAAAAAATATATATTTCATATTACTATAATAGTATTTGTTTATATGAAGTCATTCATAAAGATAAGCGGTTTATCTTTATATATGGACGCTAACTATTAATAATAGAAGACGCTACCATAGCTTAGCCACTTAACGTTCAAGCATGTATTTTTGAATTTATATTTCGTTTATAACCTAGTCGCGGATAAGGCTTGTTTTTTGATATTCCAGAGGTTTAATATGAAGCCTTAAGTAAATTTTTCAACTTTTTTAAAAAAATATTAACTTTACCATATATGACTTCAAATTTCATTTGGAACAATTTTTGTAGGAAAAAAAATTTTTTACTAGCGGCATTTATTATTTTTAAAAATAAACTCTTAAATTTATTTTAATTCTTGACATATTTTAGTATTCGACTTTTTCTTCCTTTTTCAAAATGCAAATTTAAAAGATTGGTAATTTTTTAAAAAGATTTATTTTGTTCATTTGATTTGGAATAATTTTGAACTCTGATTAATACCTAAAACACAAAATTAAAATGGCGATAAATGCTTTTAATAGAGAAAAAAAAGCGAAGCCCCTCTCTAGTAGCTAGTAAATTATATATCGTTACTAGTATGAAAATTATTTTCCATAATTCTCTAAGCTTTAGCCTAAAAAATAAAAAAAAAAAAGTAAATAAAAAT
This sequence comes from Anisolabis maritima, assembly GCA_010014785.2. Classification (NCBI taxonomy): domain Eukaryota; kingdom Metazoa; phylum Arthropoda; class Insecta; order Dermaptera; family Anisolabididae; genus Anisolabis; species Anisolabis maritima. The sequence goes on from JAAAKE020102842.1 coordinate 4,969, forward strand.
AATTCGTTTTAGTTAAATATGCAAGATATAAAAGAAGTTGAAATTCCCTTTTTTAGATATTTTATCTCGATTTAATACTAAATAGTGAATTAAAAAAAAAAGAATTGAACTCAAAGTTAATTACTAAGTTCTTTTTTTTTTTAATCTTCTGATATAAAAGAAAAATCTTATTAATTTTTAAATGAGATTTCAATTCGCGTTATCTAATAAATATTCAAATTAAAAAAGAATAAAATAGTTTACATATGTACAAAAAACAGAATTGTTGCTTTTCGTAACATGTTTATTATATACATTTAAAAAAAACTGTGCATCTCCGATGATATATCGTCTCTAGGTTCTAATCTTATTTTTTGCGATGATAATTAAGATAAATATTCGCCTCAGCATAGAAGAGGTAATAAAAGTCAAGAATAGTTGATTACATTGTAAACATAATTTCATTTATCAAACGAAGATCAACATTTTTCTTTCGTGAATAAATGTGCGTTTCTTTGTGGCGCAAAAGGGACCAACTAACCAACGACCACAAGTGTCAAGTTGTCTTCAATTGGAGAACGGCACATGGCTTTTAGGGATTAATTAATCGCACAGAACGCTGACGAATCCCGGTGGCAAGTTTGTCGCTGTGGTTAAGCAAAAGGGAACAATCCTGAAATCCTGGGAGCTGTCTTGAACGGATGTCCAGGGAGCTGTCCATTCTCTCGTCCCTTTGAAAGTCATTTTCGCGCGTCTCATTACATAGTCTGCACAATACAAAGCTTGAAATTCCTCCCATTCCCACTATGCATCTATGAATCGTCTAGCCCTTAAAGGGTTAATGACGAAATGGGGGAAAAAAACGGTGTGCTTAGCATACCTAGATATAATTAATAATCATTAGATAATTCTCATTTGTTTTTATTTTTTGAAAAAAATTTGTCTTTTAACATCTATGATCATTATGATATCAGCGATAAATAAATAAAGATATGTGTGTAGAGAATTAGTGTATTTAGACGTAGGGTATGGTTGGGGGCTATGCAGTTGAATAAATGCCTATTTCCTTAAACTCTGAGACGTTTCGGACATCATTTTATCCGTCCATCTTCAGCCTTTCGATTTTCGAATGGAAGAGAGGTGAGCCACAAGGTGTACACAATTATTCATTTTCATGTAATTTTTAATTTCTAAACTTTTCTATTGTCTTGTGTAAATATGTTGATATGCTCTGAGTGTGGATTTTATAAAGAGAAACAATCAAATGAAAATAAATATTAATTGTGTACATTTTGTGACTCACCTCTTTTCCAAATACTTTAAAATAAATATGGGCAGAGAAAAAGACTTAGATGTATTAATTAAATCTAAAATTTAGAAAAATTGAATCACTCAGGATGTGTAATCTTTGGAATTGATAAAATTCACAAATAATTAATTACAAATATTCAAGACAAAATGAAAGGATTCAATAAAGTTACACTTGTAGTTTAATCATTGATAGGCCATCCTTGCCCCCCTCAAAACCAGAAAAAAAGAACATTCATTAAGGACAAATTATAATCATGAAAAAAATTACAAAATAATATATTTCTAATTAAAACGGATCAAATTAATTATATATTAATATATAAGTGAGATAATATGATTTTTAGAAAAACGTTTCAGGTAAAGTACTACTTTCGGTTGCGGGAAATAAACCAAAAATTGACGAACACAGTCATAATTCGAAAGCTGGTATTTTCGGATTCGGAAGGTCCAAAACAAGAACAACCAAAATCTCTAAATTGAATTTTGGACGACTATAATATTTCCCTATAGTACGAATACGAAAAAATAAAAAAGACAAACTAATTCTAAAGGCATACAAAAAAATATTTATTTCTACCCTCGTTTCAAGATCCTCTACGGTCCTGCAAATGACGATATTGATGTATGTAAGAGAAAAAATAATAAAAATCATAAATCTATATTTTGAAATTAATCACAGACTGACATACACGCAGCCATCCCCAAAAATCATGTTATAAAGGCCATAATTCGTGTTCATCTATCAAACCTCACAATTGTTAAGTTTATAGTGATTACTATACCTTTATTCTTTAAGAGTCGGTCGAAAAAAAAAACGTATAATGTTTAAAACTTTTATATTAATATTAGCGTGTGAGTTCGTGATTTGACTCATCAACAAACAACACAAAGTTGTCAAAAATATTGTCACTTTAAATATCAAATGAATAATAATAAATACTCATGGAGGTATTGTAAATCCTTCCTTTATTTCGTTGAAACATGATAACTTGCAATCAAGCAACAATAAATGAATGACTTTTAAGACAAATATTATTTACACACTTCGGTCCCTTTAATCAAAATTTATAAATTCTCTATTCTTATTTATTTTCCCCAAAAGGCCCACGAATAAATAAAGTAGCTAAAACGCACAAACTAAATGGAAATGTAAATATACTAAATCTAATTATATTAAGAAATCTAATAGTTTCATAATAAATAAATTGTAAAAACAAAATACACAAATATTTTAAATAAAAATAAAATATCAAAAATAGTCTAGGGAATTTGTATAAACAAATCGAAACGACTGTGTATTGGGTGGTTATTTGTGAGTGTGTGTAAGTCAATGTATTTGCAGGATTTAGTGCTTTGGAAACAAACGCCAGGACGAGACAAAGGAATGGCGTAGGAGAATTGCGAGAATTCCAGGATGGTCACTCAGCTGCCCTTAACAGATTGTCTTGCTTTCAAAATGTCCTCTTTATCTTGAAGGCCTAATATTTGCCCTCTTCCACACGGTTACATGTTACCTTTAATATATAGACGCCATTTAAATTAGTTACTATTCTAATTTTAATGGAATTCCAAGACCTTTGAACTGAATTTGTTTTCTAATATACCACCCTTTGAAATAAATTCATTAATTCAATAGTTTAGATTTTATTAGTTTGTTGGCTATATATATAAATATAATTTTATTTAGTTAATTCATTTTTACTATACTTTCTTGTTTATTATTCTGGAACCTATATAGTCAGGCGATTCGTTGTTTGGAAATTCATTTTAAATTTAATAAAAAAATATAGTCAAAACAAAAAGTGAGTAAAAGCAATTAAATTTATAAAAGCGGAAAAAATAAAATAAAACACTAAGTGGGAATCTTAATTTTAATGTTAAAAATTGCTCATCCTTTGGTGCTGAGGTAGACGTCTTTCTACACGTACTAAAATTCAGTGGTTCGCTTCTCGTACTAAGCGAAAAAAATTTATTTATATTATATTGACTATCAATTAATTTAAATAGATATGGACGGAGTCTAAATAGCCTAGATGCCGAAAAAGACTAAAAAAAAAATTGCTCACCTCCATTATTTCGCTTTAAAGGTCTGATAATGGCCCCGTCAATTTAATAAAAAAAATTTAGGGGAATCAAAAATTCCCGCACCTAACCAAAAGAGAATTCTTTTCTGCGATTTGTGACTTCAAATTCATTTCTCAATAAAAGCCAATTAATTCGTAAGCCTGTTTAAACTTGCATTAATATCCGCTCTGCGGGGCTTCTTCGGAATTCTTCATGGGGGGAGCCAATCCCCACCATCTCTTTCATTTCTGGTTTCATTGAATTAATTCATGAACCTTGTACATTTAAGTTTATTACTCGCCAAATATGTAAATTTTCAATTTGTTCGATAAAGAAACGAGCGAATTGAAATATGCCAATCAAAAAGAATAAAAATTCTTTCGGGATCGCTTTTTCCTTATTTGTTTTGTTTAGGCCCCTTGTCCCCTCTTCCTTCATTTGATCAAGTTTGTATTAAAATTGTTTAATAAACTTTACATTAACGTTCTTTTCTTTCTAAAGACACTTTATTTGAAGAAAAATATAATTTTCTACCCAAGTTCAATTATTAATGCAGACCTTTTGCCCTAGTAAAATTCTAAGAAAGTTATTCTTGGTAATAATAGAGACGAATATAAATTAGAATCTTATATATTTTTTAATGAAATTGAATTATTCTTTTTCAGCAAAAAGATATTTCATACGAGAAAAAATTGGCTGAACTCTCCTTACTATATGAGTAAAAAGAATCCTCCCTCCCCCCTCCTGGGAGAGACATTTTTCGGCATCTGAGGCTATTTAGACTCCTTATTTATTTAAAATAATTGGTAGACCAGGGAACATTAAGAAAATCTCCCTTATTCAATAGATTTCTACAGTCCAATAAATTGAATCCATTTTTTTAATAAAATAATATATATAATCCTGAAATAAAATATAAATTAATTATAATTAAAATAATTTAATAATAATTAAATAGTTTTATAAAGCAGCTCTAAATAAATGAATATTATATATTTCACATTTCTATATTCTCTAAACAATATAATAATATATATTCCCATCCCAGAGATTATATCATTTGAGCGGCAACACAATATCCGGGCCTAATAAAATCTCAGTAATAAATAACGCCAATACCCTTTGGTAATTAGGTGCGATTTGGAGGCTGGGGGAGGAGAGGACCTAGACCCCTGCTTTTAATTGCCGGTTCAGTTAAGTTCATTTAGTAATAAATATCTCTCGGATAATATAACGATCGACAAAATATTACATATTGTCTGCAGTAAATGCTTTTTAAACGCTGACTAAAATATAAAAAAAAATTTCATTAATGCTCAGAAGGATATTATATATTATTATATAAAATGGAAATTTTTTACATTTATTTTAAAGGGATCAGAGAATTGAAAAATTCTCTACCTTGGTATTCCTGAGATCTCTCTAATTGTTGACTAAATATCATCTTAATGGAGCCCATTCATTAATTATCTATATATTTAAAATCCTTCTAACGTTGAGCTTTTACTAAGTTATTCTAGATCCAAAGTTCCCAACCTTTTGCGTTCGCAGATCGCCAAACAATTTAGCATTTTTATGCCAACCGGTAAAATAGAAAATTATGCAGGTCTGACTAGGTTTGTAGCCTAGACGGGCTGTGAAGTAGTAAGTATAATAATAAATAAACTTTTACAGTAAATTAATTAAATAAATCATTATCCTTTATAACAGGAGTCAGCAACCTTTTTAGGACAGTGGGCCACTCTCAAAAGAAATATCTTTAGGCGGGTCACACAGTCCAAAAAAAAAAACAATTTAATAGCAATTTTAATAAAATTTTGTAATAAAATAATAATAAAAAAAGAAACTCTATTAATATAACAATACATACGAAAATAACTCATTTTATTGCAAAGCAAACATTAAAATTCAAGGCGACTTTCGCTGTTGTATAATTTTTGATAATGCAGATCCTAACTTGATGTAATTAATTATTGCCTGGCGGACCGCATGTGACCCACGGGCCCTGGTTGCCGACTCCTGCTTTATAAAAATAAAAGGAGGCACGTTTATAGAAGAGTTTATGGAGTTCTTTTTTTTTTCAGTAAAAAACTGTTATTTCTCTGAGGACCGGTAAAAATTTCTACTGGAGCCATGGTTGGGACGAAGGCGAGCCCGAGTCTGCTAATTTTTTAAAGAAATTCATTTTACTCTTAATAATAAAAAATCCATAATTTAAATAAGATGTGATTAGCCAAAGGATTTAGACATCCCCTAATTAGCCAAAAAAAAATTTAGTTTCTTAATTACGAATTCTATTTGTGTTTAACTTTTGTTATTCCTTTAATCTTTCTTAATTGAACCTAAACACCATTAATAGGGAAAGAAATAATGGAATAATATTTTTCAATAATTATAGTAGAAAAAGAAGTAAATAAGAAGAATATGAAAAATGAAGGGAATTTGATATACAATAGTTATAAATGGCCTTGTCAATGCCAAGATAATTTATTAAAATTAGGAAAATGGCAATAAATTTTACCTAATACTTTATCTTAATTAAAATTTTTATAATCTAACTAAATCACTCTCATCTCTATCATTAATTAAATTTTTATGATAGTTTCTTGTAATCAAATGTTAAGTAAAATAAAAATTAACATCTTCACTAAAAATTTATTTAAATAAATAATAATGAGAGTATATCTAGACAATAAATTCCTCTTCTAAGACTAAAACTAAATATTTGGAGTTGTCTAATATTTGAAATTTGGGTTTTTTAAGTCTCTTCGCCATATAGACTTTTAAATGATGCACAATATATTTTTGAACAATATGTATTATCCAGGCAAATTTATTTATATCAATTGATATCCAATTGATTTAAATAAATTTCCATCGGATTGCCTGAGATCCGAACCCACACCCCTTTTAAGGTTATCAACTTTGACAATGTTAATATCTCTAACCTCTCGGCTTTGGATTAAATAAGTTTATCTATAAAGGTTCCTAGTGACAGGTTGAATTCGTTATTTTGCCCATTTCGCAGAATAATAATATAAATTCGAATTTTGACATAGCAATACATAAATTCGATTTGTTTTTGCTTGCTGGAAGGTGGGCAACTCACAAATGGATTTTTTGATTAATTGCTTCAGAATTTCTAAGTAAAATTAATATCTATATTTGCAAAGTGGGCTTTAGAGGAGCTCTATAGAAATTAAACGAAAAATCCTTTCTGGAGTTGGTTATTTGGCTTGACTATCTTCCAGTAACCAAACAAGAAACAATTTCTCTAACCCATGGTAAAAAAATTAGGCGCTTAAAACCTGCGGTCTTCCAAACCTTTTAATCTGATAAATTGTCTTTCATATACACACCCGATTTCGCATAAAAATAAAAAATATTCTATTTTTTTTTTTTTTTTTTTTTTGATAAAATTTTTTCACTCAAGAAGATTAAAAATTTTTAAAAACTTACTTTAAAAAAGGTACAGAAGTAGAAGTCTCGCTTCACGTAAAAGTCAGTGGTTCGCTTCGCGTTTTGAGCGATAAAAATTTATTTATATTATATTTGCTAACAATTAATATAATAAATAAATAAGGGCGAAGTCGAATTGACCTCAGATAACGAAAAAGACAAAAAAAAATTAATATTTTCTGTAGAAGTGGGTGGTTTATTTGGAAAAGTTTATAGCTGTTTGTTGTAATCTAAATTTTATTTTAAAAATTGTGTAAATTAATGACATTTCTTTTAATTAGAAAAAGTTATTAGAAATCATTCATCATTTATTTAATATTATCTCAACTAAAAATGAATATTTAAAGTTTTTTTTTTTCTTCATAAAACAAACCGAAATTTTATTGAAGAACTTTTTCCCTAATATTTATTTTATATTAGCAATTCTCTTGTGTTTTCATCTAGGCCTTGTAATATTTAATTTTCCAGCTGGATAATTGGAACACTCGACTTGTTCCAAGTATCCTCGATGGATCTCGATTTAAACATTGGCTTGAACATATCCGCTTGAAATGGGCCAACTTCGAGTCCCGTACTTTGCGGCTTTCCTTGCGAATAGACGGAAGTAGGCATCTATCTGCCTCTATAGAAAGGCGTTATCGTTCTATGTTCTATGTTCTATATGGTTGCCATAGAAATGGCTTTGCCGACAAGGCACGTACAGGTCCAGGAATTTGATTATATTCAGTTTATGCTCAATTCCATTCGAATAACCACACTTTTTTTTTTAATTTATAGATTATATAAACTATTTTTATTAATGGAACAAAAAGTATTTATTTCTATAATATTTAGAAAATCTGTTTTTTGTAGGAATACATTCTAGTTCGAGTCCAATATCATCCTCTTTAATTTTTGTTCTTACTAGAAAGTGAATATTTAGTTTTTTTTTTTCTTCATAAAACAAGACGAAATTAACGAACTTTTTCTCTAATATTTATTTTATATTACTCTGAGACCTTTATCTATTGTCACCTAATGATATTACTTTGTTACTTTTTGTTAGCTTCTATTTATTACTTTACTATACTACTATAACATTTTATTTCTACACCGACTTTTTTCAGGAAAGTTATCTTCACACTTCTCCTAAAAAGGAACGCACGTCATTTTTCTCTATAACTTACTCTTAACTCCCTTGCTGTAAGGTGGAAGTTCTAATTGAGGGAGCATGTAGAAAAAATTTAAATGTATTTTAGTATTTATTGGGTTTTCAAAAATAGTAACTAATTTCAGTAACCCATGGCATATCTTGGCCAATCCAATAAAAATTTAAACTCCCTTTAATCAAATTATAATAGAGAATTGTCTACATTATTAAGAAACAATTTCCCTTTGATAGGGAAACGTAAAGGAGATGGTGAAATCAGTAAACTGCCAATTGCACCAAAAGTTTTTATCTTGTTAAAATCTTAAAATATTAATATTATTTGAAGAGCAATTTTTTAATATAAAGATTATTTGTCCCTCTTTTCTTTTCTTTTGACTAGAAAAATCATTAATTTTTTTTATTTAAATAAGTTATGATAAAAATAATTTTTTTCTAAGGTGGTGTTGTGAAGACAAATTGCACGCATTAAAAAAAACTGTTTGCTCCGTTTTTGTTGAATTCTTTGCCACCTGTGCACGTGACTCTGTCAATAGATAGTGCAAAAGGCCATCCATCTCCATCGGGGGAGAATATGGTAGATGGGCCCTTTCTGTGGAGCATTATACAACTGGGTGCTAAATCACAACCCTTTCCTCCCTCACGGTGCCCATTAGCAGACATACATGCTTTGATTTAGCATTTTCAGGGTGGGGAGGCCACGTCTTTTCACATGAATGCATCGCTATGGCATGCACAGTTGGTGACCTGTCATTATTCTCGACTCTTCCTACATTTAAATTGGCTCCCGTTTCCCGTTTTGTATCATCCGCAAAGCCATGAATTTCATTTCATATAGCCAGGTCTCTGCATATACAATTATTATTTTTTGTGAAATTAAAAAAAAAAAGCTAAAGTTGCTTTGCTTTGTCCATTTATTCCTCTGTGATGTCAAAAATGGAAAATTACTTACTTTAAAGAGCTTTATGGATATGAAAAGAAAAATAAATGAATTTGAAGAATGTGTTCTTTTATAGCCAAACCATGTATATCCTGAATGAAATAATAAATATAAAATATATAGGGCAAAATTATTTATAATATACAGCACAATAGAGCCACCAGAGAGTCCAAATTACTATTATATTTTCTAACACAAATTGAAGACTTATAATTTTTATACAAATGATAAATTTCAAAGACGTTGGATAGTTGCCAGATATGTTAAGATAAAAAAATTATTTCTCTACAATTAACCAACTTTGGAGCTTTATATTTTAGAAGATTATTGTCAGAACATTGCCCGTTTTTTAAAAGAGAATCTTTATCATTATTATTTTTTATTAGATAATACATATACCCCTATATAATCTTACATTAACATTCACTTTTTCATAAATTATCGTCACCTTAATATTTTAAACACACAATTCGGACAAAAGGTTAATTTTTTGTCACGTTAAAAAAATCGTTTGAAAATAAATCTTCAGTGAGGTATTGGTATATTTTTTTTGTAAAAAGCCGTTTTTTTTTCTACCTAAACGGGTATAATAAAATAAATAAATAAATAAAATAAGGTCCAAAAGACCAATGACGATCGGGGATAGCTAAAAGGTGCAAGAGTAAGGGAGGAAAATTAAAAAGATTTAACAAGGGGCTTGTTGAGGTTAAATTTAAATGATTGGAGATGGTTGATTATAAATTTTTAAGGAAATGAGGGTTTTCTCAAATGAATGTTTTTCTTTCGAAAATTAGTTTTTTTTTCTTTATTTTAATAAATAACTTCTAATGAAAAAAAAATGAAAAAACAAAAAAACTGAATGTCATTTGAGATTGATATGACTAAATAATATTTTTAATTTTCAATTAAAACGAAAAAATATTCAAAGTTTTTTTTTTTCTAGTTGTTGCAGAATAAATTGACTTAGTGATTAAATATTTAAAAAAAAAAAACATCAAAGGAAAACAAATGAAACGAATTTGATTTTTTTTTTTTATTAAAAATAATTTTCTTTAAAGGGATTATTGATTTTAAAAATGTTTATATAAATATATTTTTAATTTTATATCAATGTCATTATAAATGAATATTGCCCTGCCCCTGGGGCAGAGGTAGAGGTTTCGCCTCACATACCATAAGGTCAGTGATTCCCGCCCTGAGCGACAAAAATTTATTTACATTATATTGACTAATTAATACAAATAAACAATATATTCTTTTCCTCAATATAAAAAATTACATGTCAAAAAACGATTTGCTTTTTATATAAACTCGCTATTCATTGTCAATTAAAAATATGTGGAATTCGTGACGTAACTAACTTCTTCAATCGCAATAAGTTAGCGGTATTCAATAAGCTTCTTCTCCTTGGGCGTTTATTTAATTGTCATTGTTCAATGAAGTGAATTTTTAGGAAAGCGAATCTCTTATGGGGTTGTTTTTTTTTAATATACCTTTTTTCTTTTCTTTTTTTTTTTATATTTATCTCTTAGCCTGGGATTAAATTTACAATGTATAAAATACGATTTTTAAAAAATATTTTTTGTGATGAATGTATGATTTGGTGAGTGTCTCTTCTCTTGAGATGTACAAACTGGAAATGAACAAATAAACGGCTATATAGCGAAAAAATAAATGAAATATAAAACAAACTATCCTACTGGGAGAATTATAATATCGAAAAATAAAACGAGGGAGGAAAAAATATTCGCATATTATTAGTATTAAACAACGTTTTTGTTTTATTATTATTTATTTTATTTAAAGAAATCAAACTTCTGCTCTGTAGAATAGATTCAACATTTTTACTGAATAACGAGATAGTGGTTCTTCTTCATATTCTAGATTTTTAATAGTCAACACATTGTGGGTAGTTACTATTTGGAGTAATTGTGCTGGAATTTTACTAGAGCGGTTTCTCGTTTCCTTTCCCAGGATCATTGCTAGAGTTGGATAATTTTTTGCCAGAAGAAGGATTTATCTGAGTTGTCTTAAAAGCTTAATTGCTTTATCTCCTCGACCACTCCCCTCCTCCTCCCCCTTATTAATATAAATTAAATAGAAAATAGTACTCAAATGAGTAAAAATCGAAATTAACAAAAATTTTAATTAATGTGCAATTATTTCTCGTCATTAGATTAGAAAATAAATAATATCTCATTTTGAAAAAGTTTCTTGGATATATTTTTCCATCAATTTCGGAGAAACTTGCTATTTTTTTTTTCCTTCCTAGATTGGGGTTATTTTTTGGGCTAAATTGGATTTATCTCAGTCATACTTTACTTTTCTTTTGTATTTTACCTTGTCTTCTTCTGATTTCAATAACTTATTTACTATTTAGAATGTGGGTTTATTAGGACTCATTTGAGTCATATTTTTAGAGCCCTGAGTCTTTGAGCAGACATAAGTTTCCTAAAGGCTTATTGTCCGCTTGAGTGATAAAATATATTTAGCCAATTATTTTAAATTGGAATTTGAATTAATAAACACCAAGCGCCTGGCTGGGGATAATAATAAATTTTTGATAACCTGATACTTTTTCTTTCGCCATATCGCTTTTGAATAGATCACAAGATTTTGAAAAATCTCTACCTATACTTGAAAATGTATAGGTTCCCCTCTATTCATGTGTTCTTGTATCTCTAAACAAATTTTTTGACCTGCATTTTATCAAATAAAAGGACGATTTTTAGGGGTTTTTTTTAAATCTCTTCAGCATATAGACTTTTAAACAATCAGAATTATATTATTTATGATGATTATGATTATTCAGGCATATTTATTTATACCACTTGGAATCCAATTGGTTTAAATAAACGAGCTCACCCCCCTTGGTTTTAAGGTTATCAATATTGACAATATCTTTAACCTTTTGGCCAACGTGGGGGGGGGGGGATTTTTGCGGTTAATTATAAGAACCCATAACTTGAAATTTTGATTTTTTACAAAGATTATTTAATGATTTTTAATAAATCCATATTGCCCTATTTAATCTTTAAATTTTATTTTTGAAAATGGTAACGAAAATTTTATTTCTATAAAAATATATGTAATTATAATCGAAATTTCTAGACAGATGGAAAGAGGCAGGGAAAAAGTTATGAGCATATCCTCCCCTCCCTCCAGTTGATAAAAAAGCGGCTATTAAGTATATTCATTTATAATGAATGACATTGATATAAAATTAAAATATATTCTTTATTTAAACATTTTTTAAATCAATAATCCCATTAAAGAAAATTCTTTTTTAAAAAAATCAAATTCGTTTCATTTGTTTTCCTTTGATGTTTTTTTTTTTTTCATATTTAATCACTAAGCTAATTTATTTTACAACTAGATAAAAACTATATTTTTTCGTTTTAATTAAAAATATTATTTAGTCATGTCAATCTCAATTGACATTCAGTTTTTTTGTTTCAATCCGAGATGTTTTTTTTTTTTTTCATTAGTTATTTATTATAATAAAGAAAAAAATATTTGCGAAAGAAAAACATTCATTTGAGAAAAATCTCATTTTTTTTTTATTTTCTCGCACAAAAAGAACCTAGGATTTATAGCATGTTTATTTGCCAAAAATTGATGACTTTTTTAGAGACCATTTGATTTCTGAAGGATTGATTCTTAAATTTTTTTTCCCCAAAAATTTATAATCTCCAATCATTCAAATTTAACCTCAATAAGCAGCAAAATCTTTTTAATTTTCTACTTTTACTCTTGCAATTTTATGTTACATGTGATAACTCGTCATCATAGGTCTTTATGCATCCAGTTTCAATGAAATATACCAATACCCCACTTGTTGAAGACGTATTTTTAAACATATGCGAATATATTGTAATATGAAGAAAATGAACTCACTAACGCTACAGCTTCTCAAAAATGTTCTCATGAATATGTTTTAAAAAAGAAAAAGAATTTAGTCATTTGCTAGTCATTTGGTGAATACAATACAGAAATTGCCGAACTTTAATTTAAATAAATTATAAAAATATAGGCGCTCTAAAAAATACCCTAGTCATTAGAAAAATTTGATAAAATTAGCGTTTCTTGAGATACCTCAATTAGAAAGGGTTCTAACATCTAAACTAAATATGTTATATATATCCATAAGATTATCTGGTTAAAGAAAAAAATCCAAAAAATCAGC
>JAAAKE020102853.1:0-18054 GCA_010014785.2 Anisolabis maritima
ACTGGAAGGTTTCCGCGGTTGGTTGTATATATATATATCCAAAAACAATATATACATATATATATTGATCGTTTGGAAAGTAATTTGGTTTTTTTTCCACAAGTGTCGTTGGTTGTATTTTTAACCAGCCAATTTCATTCTAGATTCTGTCAGAGGAGACTGGTTCCTATAACTTTTTTCTTTGGATCGTTTGGAAAGTAATTTGGTTTTTTTCCACAAGTGTCGTTGGTTGTATTTTTAACCAGCCAATTTTATTCTAGATTCTGTTAGAGAAGACTGGTTCCTATAACCTTTTTCTTAGGCGCGCCCAGCCATTTGTAAGTCTATAATAATTATTTGGATATTTGCTCTGTCTTTTGGAATGGTGATTTTGGAATAACTCACAATTGAGAGTTAGAGAAATTCAAGGCTTTCATATACATATATAATTTGCTAGAAAGGTTTTCAATTTTTTTAATAAGTGCGCAGCGATTTGGAAAAATTCCCGATGAGATAGAAAGTTGAAATTTGGATCTTCACTTATCTATGTACTTTTAGACTGATAAATTTCAATTATTTAATGAAAAATCCAAAAACAATATTTTAAAAATTATTAATAGCACAATTAATTAATAAAATTTTTCGACCACCTGAGTATAGACTCAGATTGTTTCTATTCCAAAAATAAAAATTTTTTTATAGAAGGACTAGGGAGCGCAGTTCCCAGCCTAGGCTCTTATCTCACCAAAGAACAAAGGGCTGCATACCTAGTACATTTATAAATTAATATAACCATTACAATGACTCAGGAAAACTTTTCCAGAATCTTAATATAATTAATTTCTCCGTCTTCTTTTTTTCCTAATCCCTGAGTGAATCATCTTTTACACCTTGACAGGCCAACTCGAGGACCATGGCTTCAAAATTATTATCCTGGAGGTTTTTCACAAGAGTCTCCTCTTCGCATTGATCATTTGGCGCTAGGATATACGCAAAACCTCCACCACCAGCGCCTGTTAACTTACAAGCGACATCATACTCTTCAGCAATTGAGACTATCTTCTCCAATGCCGGATGCGAAACTCCAATTCCACGCAACAATGCATGATTCATGCGAATTAAATCCTAAAAATAAATTGCATATTGTTATCAAGTCCTCCCAAAAGCACAAAGCCACAATATTCTTATCTCACCCACAAAATTAATTTATAATAAATATAAATAAATTTTTCTATTCTGATTGGATTCATAATACAAATGAATGAATATTTACAGATATTTTTTGATGATCAGGTCCACCTGGTGACTTTAATTGATCGATCGCTTCGCAGGCGACTGCATCAAATGACTCCAAAATTGCCAGAAATACATGTGGCAATCGTGTTTGGAGATTTCGTACTCGAGCCACAAGAGTGGCTGTGTTTCTCGCAACGCCCGAGTTGACGAAAATAACACGAAGAGGTGGACCGTTGAGTTGTATCCTCTCACAGTGTGCTGGGCTTTTTTGAAAAGAGATCACACCTCCTGGAATACAAACGAAGGATTAGCCTGGGTGAAGAGGAAGCCTCACCAAGATTATTCAAAAACAAAAAGTATATTTTTGATAGCCTTCTTTCTTATATGAGAATATTTCTTTTTGTAATGGAACCAAGCAGGTGAGTCACAATATTTATCTATCAAGTATAAATAAAATTAATCAAATTCGCCTGAGAAATTGAACCATTAAGCGAATATTTTGAAAATATTGTGAACAAATTTGATTCCAAACAATCAACAACAACAAAGGGATTGCGGCTAAGATAAAAAAAATTTTTGTTTTTCTCATTTCCACTTATTATTTTTAGTTTATTTTTCCTTTTTTTTTTTGTTCTTTCTATTCTATTTTTATTTGTACGGAGGCTTTTTTTAACTTTTTACATCAAATATACCCGATAAGGAAAAAAAAAGAAAACAATTAAGGAAATTACAATCAAGAATTCATCAGATTGGGAGGAACGACACGAAGCCGAAAAGAAGAAAAATCAACTTGTACAATATTGTAATTGTTTAAAATGTTAATAAATTTATTGTTATTATTATTATTAATATTATTATCTACTATTATTAAATGAATGGATGGGGAGTTTCATTTAAGATATATTTATAGAGATTTCACCTCGAGACGTTTCACACTAAATTTTATTTCCCTTCAGTCTTTGTTTTACAAAAAACATTTGTCTGTATCTCTGTTAGTTACAGAATCTGTAACTTAAATTGAGAGAGAACCCCTGTCAATTATTAAATATATGTTCGAACATTGTTGTGCCAACATAACACAGATTTTTCTAAAATAATATTCACACTATACTAAAGATGGAAAATAAAATTTAGCCCGAAACATATCGAGTTGAATGCATTATTGTGTTTTTCTAAAAAAATCTCTTATATCGACATCCAATTATATACACAGCCACTCAACACCATCGTCTATTATAAAATGAGCAATTCTTGTATGTTTTGTTTCTTTTTTGAAAAAGGCTTCTAACTTGGAATATGTACTATTTAGAGTGCCAGGATTCGACGTCTCTTCTTTGGGAAAATATATTTAGGGTGTCTCTGTTTGGTGGAATGACCCAATCTTAGGTCTTTGATCCTTTAAAAAAAAACCCCCCGAGCGAAGATAAGAGAAAGTAAAAATAAATTTACCAAATGTGCAAATAGCGTTATCAATTCCCGAAGGTTGTTTATGTGCCAATTTTTCGGATAAAAGAGAAAAATCCCTTATGAGATTCAAATCGTGATCGTTGAGAGGTTTACAATTTCCAGCTGAAAAATATACAAATTTATTTACAATATATACTTGTCAGAAATTCTATTTTTTTTTTTTTGTTGTTCAACTAACAGAGAATATACTTCTGATACTGGAGCAGTGAGGCAGCAAGAACAACACCAAATGAGGCTGAACTGCCCATCCCAGCGCCGAGGATCAACTGACTGCTGATCTCCAAATGAAAAGGAACAAGTTGATCTTTCTGGTCTTGAAGGATATGCCAGAGAAGAAGGGCAAATGCTCGGCCGGAAATTCTAAGAAATGTTTCAGTTTTATTACGTAATTAAGCATTAAATTAGGTATTAAAAATTATTATATAAAAGCTCGGAGAAATAAAACCAGCTGTTTCTCAGGTTGCACTTTACTTCATTTCTGACATCCTCAGTGCCACAATATGATCTTGTAGTGAATCATTTTTTTTTGTTTTGGGGGGGATATGGAAGCTGGACCTATAATGACTAGTAGTCACATACAACCAGGAGAAGGGGAGAGTGGTGATTTTAAAAGGTACTTGTTGAGGTTGGATTTGAAAGTTTGGAGATTATAGGTTTTCGGGAAGAAAGTAACACGGTGGTTATTCCAACCACGGGAGGTGTGTCCGATGATAATATAAAATTGCTTGGAGGAGTAACCGAGCGATTCGATAGCCAAAATATTTGCCTTATAAAATGACGTAAGGTGAATTCTGAGAATCAGCTTTTGCCACTTTTAAACAAACAAAAATAAAACAATTATATTTTTGGTTGACGTTTTGGGCGCAAATCACCCTCTTCCTAAAGACCTACAGCCAGCAAAACATTTATTTTAAATAAAAACTGCATTAAAAATCCCGGAGGCGGGCTACATAGTTAATGTATATATATATCACTTATTTATTTACCTTTGAAAGTCATTTTCAAAAGTGATAGTAGAAAGCAAAGTCTCATCGATGCGTTGCAAATTGCTCTCCCAATTTTGATCAGTAAATTCGGGTCGCACTTTAAAAAGTACTTTTACACTAAAAAAAAAATTAATTAATAATAATAACGAATTAATAAATGATTTTTTGAAATTCACCCCTTTTTAGGGGGGAGGAGAGTCAAAAGGAGTATTAAGGAGAGGGTGATTTATATATAATAATATATATTTCACATCCAGTGAGACATCACAAATTTCTGGAACGGTTTTTATAGAGACAGATAATCTTTAAGAATATATTATGTTTCATAGCGGGTGGTACGGGGGCGGGTGAAGGGGGGGGGGGGAGAGGAAGCTAGAAGATGAAGTCTCAGCTGTTACATTTTTCCATGCCTATACACCTAAATCACTTTTTATGCGAATTAGCATAACAAAATGAATTTTTATTCAAATTTACGAGACCAATCTAAAGCGTAAGTTAAGAAAAAATACGTAATCCAAGAAAATTGGATTCTTTTTTATTTCTTAGATAAAAAATTATAAATTTCCCGAATTACATAAGTGACTGCGCATATGAATTTCTTTTTATGCTAATTGTGTTTGCACGTAATTTTTAGGAAGGTGTCTATCGCGTAAAAAGAGGTTTAGATGTATAAATTCTGGCTTTGTTTTTCATTTTGGGTGCCTGCATCTCGCACTCATTTCTAGCTATCCAGCCCAGCTCCCTTTTATCGTTACATTAAATAATTTTTATGATTAACATTAAAGTTGGAATTACTACACTTAACTGACAACCAACTTTGAAATACTAGACAGACGAATAACATGGACAAAGCATTGTAACCGAATAATTAATGAGAGAAGTTAAAAAAGGAAGAGCCCTAACTATGCTTCTTCTGCCTCTTCTAAAGAGAAACAGTAAGTTGCCTACGGACTAAAAATTTACATTATACAAAACAATAAGACCCTTACTTATGTATAGAACAGCGATTTGGACAGACATGACATGTAAACATAAAAAGAATAAGAATTAGAAAATAAAATATTCAGAGTGATAGCTGCCCCTCCAAGAATAGAAAACGAAGAAATTAAAGTTGGAGTGGACATACAAAGTTTTTTTTTTTTTTTTTCGATATGGAAGCATAAGATTGAAAGGACCTATAATGTCCAGTGATCACATGTAACCAGAAGGAAAATGAATAAGAGAGAGTGGGGACTTTAAAAGGTGGATTTGAAAGATTAGAAATTTTAAGTTTTAGGGAAGATTGTGTTGATGGTCTAAACCCGGACTGAAACGTTTAGTAGTGGTCTATATATAAATATATATGTCGAATGAAATAAGTGTTTTTTTCTTTTCTTTTCCATCTACAACAAACGCCCTTCCTCTTAAATTATTTAGAAAAAGATTTGGAAATAAAAGGAATAAGGCTAAATGTGTTGTGAAATGACACCTGATGCAGCCTTTATTTTTTTAAGTGATTTATTCACCTATCGAGACAGCGTTTCAACAATTATTGTTGTTTTTATCGGGTGCGAAAATTGCTTTTTGTGACAACTGAAATGATGGTTTTATTTACTTTCTTAACGAAATAGGATGCATGTATTGATCCATATAAAAACTGATTATAAAATTTGTCGAAACGTGTGTGAATAAATCACTTAAAAAAAAAAAAAGCTGCAGTACGTCATTTTACAATCCAAAGCTTTTCCCTCAAAAACAAAAAATGTTATCAAAAAAAAAAGAAACAAACCGATCTAAATGAAATGCAATTTTAAGTTGCACGTCAATGAAATGCAGGGAGATTTCCTTTTCTTCAATTGGCCGGAGATCCAATCGACCTGACGTTCTTAGATCTAGACTCGCAGCCACTGCTGTTTTATTATAGACGACACTATGTTCTCCGAAGAGGATCACTTTGCCAGGTGCACTAACACGAATCGTTATTCCCGACGCCATTCTCTCAACTAAAGGTGGCGGTGATGGTGAACTGGGTGAGATAGACAAAAACAAAAGCAATCACGATAAGGAACTAATTATGTATATGTCTGTCAAAAAAAAAAGAAAATTTAAATAAAAAAAAAAACATCTCTTTTTTCATCATGGGCTGACAAAGAAAATCACTTAGTATTTATAAGCAATAAAAATGAGTCTAAAATATGCATATAAAATCCAATAAAAAATTGTTATTGGATATCAAAAAGGGCAGCGGTTTTTAATTTTTTCTTTAACAGAAACCCCCTTTTTTTCCTCGACTTCAAATTACTTTGAATATAAAGTCTCAAGTCCTAAAAGGTATCAAATACTCGAACATAATCCGCGGGGAGGAGATGGCGGACCAAAGTTTAACAACCGCTGAAATAGAGCAAATCAAAAATTGAGGGGTTATTTGTCTCCTCTCAAAAGAGAACCTGGATGTTAATAAACAAGGAAATGAGAGCAATAGAGAATAAGGAATACTAGCTATTAAATCTTTAAATGGGCCTTTGAAAAAACAATGTGTGTCTAAAATAAAAATAATTTCACTGTAAATATTTGTCAAATAGAATAGAATAAAATTTGACATATAAACTTCAGAGGAATGGATTCTTAGATATTTTTCAAAAGAATATGCAATACAAATTCGGTTTTTAATTGTAAGGTCCTTAAGATCTTCTTAACAAAAAATAGCGCACCAAAATGTAATTTATCCTCCCATCCTTCATTTTTTTAAATAAAACATCTGAGCGTGCTCTATTGCCGCAACGAACTTGAATCTCTGCGCCAAGGGCTGCAGAATAGTTCGCTTCGCACGCAACAGTTTCAAAATGATGGTGTGGATTTATTTATAGATGTTCGTATCCTAATCTAACATAAAAATTGTGAAATTTTGTAGAATTTCTGCGGCCATTTTGATCATGTTGTCATGGGCCAATTTTAAATTAAAAATTTTTGCACATTTTTGATGCTTTATCATCAAAATTTTGTAAAAAAAATTATCATTTACCTATTAAAATATAACCAAAGAGGATCCGAAGAAGAGAACAATAGATTTTATATATTTAAATAACCTTTTCGGCTTTGTGGAGCAATCGGTAATGTGTCGCCGTTCGACACAGGAGATCGGTGTTCGTATCCCGGGCACGAGGAATTTTTTTCATTAAATAAAAATATTTAATATAAACAAATCCTCAAATATGCCCTGGATTGGAATATTGGATCCCACCCCAATCAGGCAACTCTACGCGAAGAGGGAGTTGTTTGATACCCCTTCCTTCTCAATGAAGCACTCTTAGCAAGGTCCGGGTGTAATTAGATATAGTAGTTAGTTAGTTAAAAATGAATATAGGAGTTAGAGTTAAGAAATAAAGTAACCTCACGGGGTGCCGATAAATGGCTACGACCAGAGGTCAACTGGGTTGGAGGTATCTCCGTGCACGAAAGCACCTCCGGTAAATTAACGAGGATCCAGATAGGTGGCCCTTTACGGTCCAAATTTTTTCTATTAATGTATTTTTATAAACTAATTAATTTTTTGATGTATTTTATTATATTGTATTATATGAGATAGTCTGCTCGCCATTTATAAAATAATTTTTTTTTTTTAATTATAAGATATGCAAGTATAATTAATTGGGTAAGGGAAAACTTAACTGAATTCTATGGAACAAATGGGAAAAGAAAAAGGGTAAATGTAAAAAGTATTTTGGTATACTCCGAGAAATCTCTTCTGCACAGGTCCTGATTTGAATGTAGAGAGTAGGAAAGTGAAGCTTTTCTAAACATGTGTTGTCTAATATGAATATCGTGTTTAAAGGGTCCCGAACGCATTTCTCAATATTCAATTTGAAGTGATTGTTTTTATAACAGTTTTGAAAAGTATCTGAAAATTTAGGCAGAAATTCTTTCTAATATAAAAAATTAATAAAATTTTGGTCGCACCAAATGTAGAGAGACTTAAAACAAGATGGGAAAACTTGATTGTGTTTTGTATAAGCGAAGACCACCCTGGTCTCTCTAAATGTTCAAGAATTAAAAATTAATATATTATTTTTTATGCTATCTCACTAACAAGTAAGAAATGAAAGACGTTTGAATATTTTTGAAAAAAATTCAATAATTTACATACAATATCCTTTTAAATATTTCAATAGATTTTTATTTCTATTTTTAGGTTTAGTGTGTTATTTATTATATAAGAATTATTTATCTAACTCAGACGCATGAAAAAAATTTAAGAATTCATTTTATCATATAGACCGCATATAATTTATATTATCTTGTTTTAAATATGTAAATGTATTTTAGATAACAAAAAAACAGTATTAGTAGCAGAATATTTTTTTTAATCAATTTTCTAGTCATCTCCTCTCTAAAATAAATGACTAGATATATTGCAAATAGATTATTTGGCCTCTCAACTTTGGGGAACAATTTTCTGTCTTACCTTTATTTTTTTGAGAGAGAGTCTTTGGGTAGATGTGAACTCTGTCCCTGAAGTTAAACTAGTAACGTCAATGTGACACAATTGAGAGCCTTCCTACCTGCTGCTCCATAGAGTAAAAAAAATCCATCATCTTTTAATTTTCCTCCCTTTGGAGATCACATAATAAAATTTTCACATTACGTAGAGGGTTAAGGGTTTACTCGGAACTCTGCTCGGTTGTTGGCAATATCCTAACTATTTAAATAGAGTTAGAATGATCCCAGAAGATTCGTTTTTTAATTTGGGACGCAGTAATGAAAGGTTAGAAAACTGCAATAGGATGAATAAGGATAAATACATTTTTTCAACAACAATTAAGTAAACAAAAGAGTATTTTTTCATTATTCAAATAAACAGAGTGAAGATAGAAACTAAAAATTAATTAATTAAAAGATAGGGTGAAGGACAGACTAATTCTATATACATCTTAATTAATACAATTCCATCAAAGAACTAAGTATCAAAACAAAAAAATTGACAAATTGAAATGTTTACGATTTAATTTAATGAGCATGAAAAAAAAAAATATATGCAATATCCCAGGAGAGAGGTATTCACGAAATATCGTTGCTCGGCTATTCCAATTTTTCCCAATAAATCTAATAGAAAATGCCGACTAATCTGGAACTAATTAGTAGAAAGCTAATTTTTGGATGTTAGACACTATTAAAAGAGATTTTTGGATAAATTTCATTTTCCATCCCTCCGAAAGAACTAAGGTATAAATTGATTTAAATAATTTTTCAACAGACTCACATCCCTTGACTTTTAAGGATACCAATATTGATGGGGTAGAGGCTTATTGCTGTCAGTATAATAACAATTGCTGCATTATCTCAGTGGCACCGGTTTTTTCTAAGTAGATGGGGCTCATAATTGAATATTTGTCCATTTGAGAGCAATGCCCGTGATTCAAATGATTTGGATTGTCATATAGTAATTTCATTTTGAATTTATTTTTCACAATATAAAATAGAAAAATAAGCTATAAATCGTGTTAGGAAAATATTTTTTATTCACCGCAGCTTTTTTTTTATCACTATTTGGAATTGCCGATAGATAAATCTGTGGGGTCTGATGGTATTCCACCTATCATAATCAAAAAATGTTCTCCCGAACTAAGCCCAATCCTATCTCGGCTGTTGACACTCTCATTTGTAACGGGTGTTTTTCCAGAATCATGGAAACTTGCTAAGATACAGCCAATTCCCAAAAAAGGCGATTCTTCCTTGCCTAATAACCTTAACGTCCATATTATCAAAAATTATGGAAAAATCCTTGAACCTCCAAATTTTTTCACTTGGAGCAGTACGGCCTTCTAAAGATAGGTAATATGGCTCACTTCTGAAACAAGGCCTTGGAAGAAAAAGGTGAAACCATTGCACTTGATATCATGAAAGCTTTTGCCCAGGTGTGGCATAAAAACCTATATTATAAACTACCAATATTTGGCCTCTCTTCGGATCTTTGTTTATGGATCAGAAGCTTCCTAAATGATCGAAAGATCTCAATTATTATCGACGGAGTTACATCTGATCTTCATACAATCAATGCTGGAATCCCCCAAGGTTAGGTACTTTCTCCCACCCTCTTTCTTATATATATCAATGACCTCATGACAGTGACCTCCAATCCCATTCACTGTTTTGCCGACGATAGTATTTTGCACTCAATGAGATCTAGGAGTGATTCTGTCCTCAGCCGCCAGAATATTGTCTCTTCTATTAATGATGACCTCGGGACCTTGGAGAAATGGGGATCCCGTAACCAGGTCAATTTTAACTCCAAGATAACACAATGTTGCCACTCATGTCTCCACCGTGACACTTTTTTACAGGTATTACCATGATCGTTGTTTTGTTGAATTAAAGTCCATCATTCCTCCCAAAACGACATTTGTCCGCAATACAAGGGAATCATCGGCTCAACATCCCCATGTCGTGAAAGTCGTGACTAGTAGAACTAGTCAATTCCAGTCGTCTTTTATCCCCATGATCTACCGTGATTGGAATAACCTCCCTGCTATTTTCCCGAAAACTTATAATCTCCAAACCTTCAAACCTCAACAAGCACCTTTTAAAATCATCACTCTCCCCTTCTATTCTTCCTGGTTGCATGTGACTACGGACCTTATGCTTCCAAATCCCGGAAAAAAAAAAAAAAAAAAAAAAAAACTTCACTGCTTGTATATAAATTTTTTTATATCTTAATTACCTTTTGAGACATTATCATGTTTCATATTCCTTTCGTCACACATTGAGGATTCTAAACCACTAAACTTGCGAAATGAAATGATCACACGATTGATAGTACCTTTTATATATATATAGACATCAACGTATGATTATGTAAAAAATAAGATTAGCTTTTTTTTACATAAAAAAAAAAGCGATAAATAAAATAATATAGTTTTATAAAAGTAGTATATAGATGTATGAATGTTCAGTTTTTCCTCTTAAATGAATAATCGTATTGGGAGAAGATTTATATCAATTTGTTTGGGGAATTTTTATTTCGAAAATTCTGTGAGAAATGTGAGCAAAAAAAAAGAAGACCAAACCGAACCAGAGCCAATCCTTTAAGTTGTTTTAAAAACGATTGTTCTATAATAAGTAGTAGCTTTTTACAATAACTATGGTTTATTTATATGTAATACTTTATTTTTTAAGAATAACAATTGTGAAAGATTGCGCCTGGTAGCCTTATATTTTTGAATATTTACCTGTATAAAGATATGTGCAATTTGTAAATTCTATTGGTTTCTGCAGCTGCAAATAAAAATTGTGAACGATTCAAAAATTCTAAAAAAAAAAAATCATTTCCTCCCCTCTCCTCTCGAGAGGTTGTTGAGAAATTGTTAATATTAGAAGGCAAGGGGTGTGGGTTCGGACCCCAGGCATTTCGATGAAAATTTATTTAAATCAATTGGATACCAATTGAAGAAAAGCCTAAATATGTATCAACTAAAATATATTTGTAATTGTTTAGTCCATATGGCCTGAGATGCAGAAAGGACCAAAAATAAAATAATTGTATATTCAAAGCCTAATGGATTGTTTTGTTTTTATATTTTAAAACTCACTTGAAGTGAGGCTACAATATTTAAGTTTTTTTTTTTTTAAGTCTTTTTCGGCATCTGTGGTCATTTGGCCTCCGTTCTTATTAATTTATACCATTTGGTAGCCAATATAATATAAATAAATTTTTTGTAGCTCAGGATGGGAAGCGAACCTTTGACCTCTGGTACCTGAAGCAAGACCTTTACATCTACAGCAAGGGACAGGGCATATTTTATAGTTAATAAGGGATAAAACAATTAATTTCCATACTATATTTATTATCCTAGTATTATCAATCAAAATTTCTTTGTACATATTAGTCGGATAAATACAAAGGAAAAAGAAAAAGGTTCCTATGTTGACATATTCTAATTAAATCTTACAAATATTATCCCTATAAAAATTAAATTTTAATTAGTTTTGGCCTGAGGGTTTTATCATAAACAAGTTAGGTGATTTTATGAATAAAATAAGACCGGTAATTCAGAATAAAAATAAAATTTTTATTATTATTAGGAATGTTTTGTAAAAGCAAAAAATATTTACAAATAAATAAAAAAATCTTTTACATTATTATGACGTTTTAAGTTTAACATTTGTTGGCGGTGAGTGAACGTTTATTGAGGACGTTAAAACGGAACAACAAGTGTCTTTAAACGTGAATTGTTTGTAATTACAATAAACAAAGAAAAGAACAAAATGTCCGCAAGAGTAGAGAGCGATTAGAAGTGGAAAGAGATCTGGGAGATTGGTGGGAGGCGAAGCGAAAAGGAGTAAAGCTGAGAGGATCAACGAGCCGACAACGGAAAGTGAGATCAACAGACTCAGACGGAAAGAGACGCGCTCCGCCTGGCATTGTTTCAAGGCAAGGAAGATGGATGTGATATGGAATACGATGAGAGCTGAATAGGCAATCAGGAGACCATCTCGGAGAAGAAGTGGCAGCATTGAGAAGGAGGTGATATAAAGGAAAAGAGTGTTGAGATGAGGATCCTTGCCTAGAATTAGGGCTACTGGCATTGCAGCGAGGAGGATTGTTTTCTCATGCACTTGAAAACTGAAAAGGAAGAAGGCAAGAGCGGAATTGATCAGGGCATAGTTGAGTCGACAAGGAGTTGGCCTAAGAAGGAGATCCAAACACGAAGGGAAAGCTGCCAAAGCAGTTGATAATAAACAGATCTTTAACATTAGGGTTTGCGTCACTGATTTCAGTTTATATATAACACTCAAAGCGCACCAAATATTTGCCACTTTATCTTCAAAAAGTCCTCGGGCGACCGGAAATACTCGGGAGATGACATCAGGTAATGTTTCAGGTTGTATGATAAATGGTAGCCAAATGATACTAAAGGAAACAGACACGGCGAAGGCCAATGAGAAGAAATGTTTCAAACGAGTTGTCCAAGTGGGCCTTAGCCAGCATCGTCCTAAGAGATAACAGAAGAATGGCAAAGCGTGGTATAACTCCATTTGCTTGTAGTTGATAGCGCAAGAGAAGAATATAGAGGCGAGGAAATCCCGTCCAGAGTGAATTGCTGCCAGAGCTGCCAGGGCAAGACCAAGACTCACGCCGTTGTATTGGAAATGGCCATGATCGATGAGAATCAGTCCAGGGTAAACCAGGAATAAAAATAATTCAATTTTTTTCGTTAATTTTGGTAACGGTGGTTTACGATTCTGAGTGAAATACCAAAACGCGGCCGGGAACAGTATTAATAAGTCAGAGATGACAACGGACGCTCGCATAAACAGTTTATGATGATAAGATTGGTATCCTCGGGATGTGTGAAGTCGGACAGAGGCAGGTTCAAAATACCGGGCAATTAAACCACACAGGAACATATGATAAGCAGTCAAAGGGGGATAATCTAATCCCCAATATTGCAGGTCATTATCAGTCGAGTTGCGATACCATTGTGATACCGGCAAATGAATGGTTAATTCAGCCCAATGTCTTTGTGCCTCATAATCGCCAAACATCGGTGGTTTATCCAAACCTGAATAAGGATGTAAGCCGACCGTCCAGCGAAGCAAAATAGGAACCAGAAGAGAGAGAAGCATCGTGAAGCTCTAAGACCAAATCACCTCCATTAACATTTGTCAATTATTTATTTATTATATAAAACATGAGAAATATTTTGAAAAACACAACTGTCACTTAAAAAAAGGGATTTGATAAAAATACATATTAATTAAAAAAAAATGGAAATTAAAGCGAATAAAACTAATTCAAGAGAAATGTATAAAATAAAAAATCATTATCAAAAAGATGAATTAAGTTATAGAAATATCTATAATAAATTTTCTCTCTGAGAAAAAATAAAATAAAAAAGAGAAACTTAAAATATAAAATATATTTAAAATATAAAGTTGAGTTTTTCAAAATGTATTTTTATATTAAAATTAATATTACCTGTTTTCTATCTCTGTTTAAATTCCAATATAAATCTATATGACATTTTGATGATGTGACATTCAATTCTACTTCAAGTTCCAACAAAACCGATCAATGGACTAGTCAAGTTAAGGTTAGTTTATTTTTACTCACCTTTTCAAGAAGGAGAAAAATCACACAGAAGTGAAGAAAACTTGAAATAAAATAAAACTAGAAAAAGAAAACGTGCTAAATGATTAGAATCCAACATTTGAGATGGAGAAAATGAAAAGTGAAAGTGTTGAATTGATTAGCGAGTAACTTTAGGAGTGAAGATAGGAATGAAATTTTAAATAAACTTTGGAAATCAAAAATTTAATTTTTGGCTGAAATTAGCAGTTTGTGAAAATAGTTTGGCTGGTCTGGCATTTCCACCGGCTAGACTATATTTATAATAAAATAAGGAATATTACTAAATAAATAAAAAAATTTCTAGTCTTGTTCTATTGTATTTTGTAAATTGATAAAAATTTATTATGTATAAAAAAATATTAATATCAAAAATATAATTTGTTTTAAGCATACCTTTCATTAAAGGAAGATTTATATTTTCTTTTTGGCATCTGAGGTCATTAGACATGTACAATAAATTGTATATATAAGATATGCGAGACTAGTTATCCTTATTATTTTTTTATTTAAATCCATTGGTAGTCTTTTTAAAGGAATATAATTCGTTGAAAAAATAAGTGTATTGTTGACCACCCTGTTTTCTTAACGAGCTTTTTTGTTAAACCCTTTTCGACCTCTGAGGTCATTTAATTCTAAACAATCACTGCTAATTAATTACTTATAAAATAATATAGCTCCCGAAAAAAAAATTTTGGTTTGAAAAAATTAAAAAAATATGCGTGAGATTAGAGAGGTGTCAAGTTGAAATAGATGCACAATTAATTAGGAAAAATATTCGGTTGATGAACTAGGTTTCAAATGAAACTGTTTAAAAAATGCAAGTTATTTTCTGTCTTGTTTATCAAACATCTCAAGCTGGTCAATTCCTTATCATATTGAGAATTAAAAAAAAAGAAATAATTTCTTTTCAGTTTATTAAAAAGATCACAATATCGTATAGCTAAAAAATACATATCTCAGGTAAAAACTATTATATCACACGGGCAGAGATTTTGTTTTATTATTAATTATAAAAAGGAACTTGCAACAAGAACAAGAAAAGACATTTGGTGGCTCAGGATTTAATAAAATAAAAAAATTCTAGCATGCATTTTTCTCAATTGTTATGAGATCTAGGAAAAAAAGAGAGGGAGAGACCAAGTGCCTTTTCGCCTTGTGGATCCTTGCTTTTCAAACGTATTATTATTTATTATTATTATTATTATTATTATTGTATATAATATAAATATTATTTTCTAAGTTTTTTTTTTTTTTTATTAAAAAGAAACAAATTTAATTTGACAAATTTAAAAAATTATTGGTTTTAAAGCAGGGGGTTGAGAGAAGTTTAGTGAAATTGATAAACTGATGATATTTACCAGATAACCCTCACCAAGTTTCAAGTAGATTTTAGAAAAATTTTTTTAAGTTTTTTCGGAAAATTAGGCTCCGTCTATTAATTTGTAGCTAATATAATTTTATATCTCAGGACAGGAAGGGCACCACTGACCCTTAGAACAAGAAACAAGAGCCCTTCTCGGTTCAAGGGGCAGGGGTTTTATTATTTGTGATAAGCCGGAGGTGTTAATCAGTCAAGCACTGCTGGATGGCTCCGATATACAAACGACCGTTAATGATCATCTAAGCAGAGTTTTCCAAAATAGCTTTTGATACTAAAATTAAAAAAAAAAAATGAAAATACATTAGTAGATTCATCATATTTAACGTGTCATTTATGAAAACAGTGCAGTGTGAAAAAAGCTAACAAAATTTAAATATTAAGATGACATTAATGACAAAAAACTATGCAAAATTTATTTTAATTATTGCTGGCATTATAAAAAATTTTTAAAATGAAATAATTTTTATTTAAATAAATTGTATTACCTTTTATTTTTAAAATTTAATTCATTGGATCTACCAGAAAGTTGTGTGGATTTTCTATTTGAAATTTTTTTCGGTATCTGAGGCTATTTAGACTCCGTCCTTATTTATTTATATTAATTGGTAGCCAATAATAATATATATAAAATTTTGTCGCTCAGGACGGGAAGGGAACCACTGACCTTTGGTACGTGAAGCAAGACCCTTACCTCTGCACCATGAGACAGGGCTATTTGAAATTTAGCAAATTTCTTCAACGGAATTTTGGTAAGGCTTTTTTCCTTTGATAGATAAAAGAGAGTTGTAGAAAGTGACGGACAAAATATAGAATAAAGATAACAATAAATATTAATTTAATTTTACATTTATTTTTTGATCTCAAAATCCGAGAGAACTTTCTAGTAGACCCAATATTAATATTTCTCTTGTGATGATTTTGTTGTGATTAATATTAATATATTCAAGAAAATCGGGGACAAAATTGATATTTTTATAAACACGACGCGACAATCAAAAACAATAAAAAAAAAAAAAAAAAAAAAGGAACGTTAATGTTAAACATTGGAAAAAAAGGATTCCATTTGCGTTACGAACTGCTCTTCTACTTTTGAAGAAAACGCGTATTTTGGTCAAAAGAGGTTCGTAACAAAATTACTGATAAAATTTAAAAGTCACCGACTTCTCAAACGCCCCTTGTAATATATTAAGATAAAAAATATTTTTTTAAACATGTCAAATACATAGTTATATATAAAATACAATTCAAAAAATTCTAATTTCTAAAAGTTAATTAAAACTAGAGCAATCGGATGTTAAAGTACTTTTGATTTAAACTTAAAAAAAAAAAAAAAAGAAATTAAGAAGGAACAAAGATGGATGTTTTAAAGCACCTTTTTATTAGAGAGAACAATAGGGACGGGGAGGGGAGGGACAAGGAAGACGATATTCTTGTTTAACAAATTAATTTTTTTAAGTCATGGGAAATTGATATTATTTTAATAAAGTCAATCCTCACAAATAATTGACTAGATTTTTTTCTTTTGTCTCATAAAATGAAGTATTTTTTTTTTTTTTTTATATATAAAGCTGATTTTATTTTATTTATTTAAAAAAAAATGAAAATGCTTTAGGTGGGGGGGGGGGGAAAGAAGATGTCGACAGGCTTTGTGTCTTGCAATTAAATTAAAAAGTGGGAAATCAACCAGAAAGAGTCAACTGTTAAAAAAAAAATTTACAAAATAAATCGTTAAGAGATAGTGAAATTCTGACTTCTCAAATGCCCCTCGTAATTGAAAAAAAAATTTTTAATATGCTTCGATTTTTCATATTTTTATAGATAAGCACATAAAGTGATGTTTTTTTTAGTACTCTGGTCCAGTGTTTCTCGAATAGCGCCCCATATTAAAATGTTTAAGTTGAATAAAGTAAAAGAATCGCATCTTATATTTTTTCTTTCTTCTTTTTATTCTGCCGTTTCTATGCCCTTGATAATAGATAATACTCAAAGCTCTAGGGCTAGTGATATGTTTACAATTAATAATACTTATAGAATTGAAATTGTGATCCTCTAGCAAGTTGCTGTTTCAAGTCTGGAGAGGGGAGTACTCTTTAACCCTGGCCTAGAAGGAGAGGAGGTCACCACCAAGGTCGTTCTTCTTGTTAAGCAAGGCCAAGCTCTTCTGGAGAGTTGAAAACCATCATCGCTATTTTCTCATAGTACAATTTATATATTTATTTAGTCAAGATGGTTTCAGAAGCCAAAGTTGACGTAAAATGGAAATTTATTTTTCAAGGCGGCTGTGACAAAAACTGTGAAATCCATACAACTGGAGATGAGATCGAGGTATGTTGAGGCGCCTATAAGTGAATTTGGATCCATCATTGACTGAGTTTTATAATATCTATTGTTTTGAGTGTATGTGTGCCTCTATTCTTTTTTTTTTTTTTTTTGCTTTAAATAAATAAATTCTTAAGTCTTCGTTTTATTTAGACTATTCTCGGTCTCCACGTTCAGAGAAGTCAAAAAAGATGAGATAAAATTAAGAAAGGCCTATATGGGAGCCTTTTCCGCAAAGTTTCACAAAACCTTCAATCGACTGTTTCTTAGACATAATTTTCCATTTTAAAATAGTAAATTAAAAATATTTCATTAAAAAACAAAAAGCTAAACTAAACGATTCATGATTCTTTTTAATGATTAAAAAAAAAAGGGATAAGAAGCACAATTGAAAAAGAAATAAAATCAGCTAACACCTTTTTATATTTTTAGAAAAAATAACTGAAATATTTTCTTGTATTAAAAAAAATACTTCCTATCATGAGAGAGTTGCCAAATTCTATTACCCATTTTGAATAAATTGTCTCAGCATTTGATATTTTTTCATCCTAAACTAAATTTTTTCAACAAAAATAAAAATA